>MU225863.1:2830660-2878076 GCA_018584345.1 Thuja plicata
ATATATACATTATGATACATATTATTCTAGGATTTTCTATGTTATTTATCTTATTCATGGACTTTTTAAATCCTATTTCGTGGTTTTTTTAAATAGTGGTTTGAATCTAGACATACGAGTTTATCTAAATATCAATTATAAATAAATATCAATTGTAATTTTATCATTAATAGTATCTATTTCTTCATGTAATTGACAAGATCAATTGATTTTAAAACTATCATTAATCAAATAACTTATTATATAATTGACATGAAACAATAAAGATGTAACTAAAATTTACTTCAACATTAACTATAAAAAAATCATCTATCTAACCATGACATATTAATTTGAACTATGAAATATGGATGTACAAATAAATATATGATTATCCATTAGTGAACATGGGAATATACAACTATGCATTGAATTTATATTTTAACAAAAATTGGATGAATAAAAGTGAACTCATGTGTTTTATAAAACCAAAATTGGACAAATACAAGTGTGCATTGAACTGCATAAATAGTTCATGTCTATGTTCTTCTAGAGGTCTGGCATAAAAAAAATGAATGTTGAAATGTTAGAAAATATGTATTTAAATGTAAATTTCATTTAAAGTCAATTATCATTTATGTTGAAAATTTAAATCTAGGGTCCAAAAGTTAAATAAATGAATTGCACTACCTAGTATTACAACTTTGATTAGCCAAAAGTTTTAAAATTCACAAGTTGACTAACTGATGACATTATTTTTCCATTAGTATGCAAACAAAAATTTTGGTAAGCATACACCGAAAGACAGGACAAAAGAAAACTGAAGATCAGATAGAAAGAGATAACCGAAGATGACTAAGTGCAAAGAGAACCGACAACACAACTTTGTGTGTACACCGAAATGACAAAGAAGAAAGATAAAGAGGAACTGACAAAGGAAACCAACATGTAGGATACAGTGCAGACTGATGAAACAGTTAATATGAAACCAACAAAACAAAACCGAAGGACAGTGAGAGCATAACCGACAGACAAAAACTGAAAGTTAGTTGCAACCCGCAAAAAGTGGATCTGACTTCCACGTCAGATAAAGCAAGCTTATTCTATTTATAGGATATTTATTTATTTTTAAATCCATTTCTTTAGGGACAAGAAACATGAATGTAAGTGCTTTAATCAGTCTAACTGATTTAAAACACATAGGCTAGGAGATCAAGGTACAAGTTGTAAACCTTATCTTAGAGTTAACATTATTTTTCTCAAAACTTGATGATGTCAATCCATCTTATAAATAGATGATGAAATAATTCATTATTAAGGATGTGAAGAGAGAGGAGAACATGAATGAAGCATATGAGTACAACTATGGATCAGATTGAAACTTTCAAGAACAAGAACAAAAAAAGGTGAATTTGGCTATCAGAACCAAGAACAGAGGATACCAAGAATTAGAGGTATTATTCAATCACATTAGGTGATAATATTTTTCATGTAAACTAAATTGGATCTGTATCAGCAATAGGAGATTGCATTTACCAGGTCAATTTGTAATTTTCTATCATTCTAACAAGTAGAGCAAAGTGTAAAAATCCTTTCAAGGAAGGTGGATTTAATAGTCCAACTACAAATCTCTTAACTGAGTGCACACTCAACAATGTTGCTAAAGCTCCTAACAGAGTAGAATTTAACAAGTCTCCACCGATACTCTTAACAGGGTAGTTCATCAGAAGTGATCAAATTGTAAGCCTTAACTGGCCCCTTCCAATCTGTAGATAGTGAAGATTTTGTGGGTGCCATCCCCACCGCATTTTTTACTTCCTTACAAGAGTTTTCTGTGATATCATATCTTGTGCTATGTGTCAAATTACTTTAATGAATGTTTCTATGAATGTTTACAAGTATGTTAATGTTATGAATTGATATAACTCAGATCAAGATAGTGATGTAAGTGTTCCAAATGGTTTGCTTGCACAATCTCCTAAGAAGATCTTCTTTATCTTCTTCGAGGATCCTAATCCCCTCTAGGTTCTTATTAGCCTTAGATCATTAACTAAGTCCTAAACCTACTCTTCCATAAGATTCTCCACTTTTTGGTTCACCTTTGGAAGACTAACACCCTAGTAGTTACTTCACTTCCTCACTTCTCCTACTTACACTTAGAAGTGTCTAAGTGCCAATTTCCACTTTAACACTCATGAATCACTTACAGGGGTGTCCATCACCATTTAGACATTGCATTTTATCACATTTGAATCCATCTTGAGGGATCTCATATCCCTTTTCAGTCGAGTCCAAGTTCTTGTCTCTAGGAGGCCCAATTAAGCTTACTTCCTTGTAGCCCTTGTCAGTGTGTTTTTCTCAGTTCTTTCAAAACTTTTCCAGAGAACTTGGAAATCTAAGACCATATCCAGATACCCTTTTCCATTTTATAAAGGATTTTTTTGGTTTTTGTTTTACAAGTCCCCCCGTACATAGGCTTCCTACAAACTAGGGTCAATAGGGCTAATAGGCTTAATTCCAAGGACAGTCTGCAACACTATGCAAAACTTGTTTAAAACTTGGTCTCCATGATTGATATGAACTTGACCAACTCAGTATGTTAAGGTAACACTAAACCCTAACTATAAATTGTACTTAGACCATACATTACTTTACTACCCTGCATGTGAATGCTCACTGTTTCACCTCCAAACCATTAATCAGACAGTGCATGCTCGCCTAGGGCTTGGATCTAAAAATAGAAAATCAACTTTCCCTGACTCCTAACTCTACACATATGTACACTACTGACTCCCCTAACATATCCATCTACCCTTAGGTGTTTCCCATGGTTATATTTCATGGGGGAGCAATAACTTGACTGACTGGTTAGGATAGGACCAGTGAGTCCCCTAAACACAAAATAATTTAAACTAGACCTTTAAATACCTCAGAAAAACTAACTTACTGAATGAACAATGTTAAAAACTATCTTAATAACACCAAACAATCATCATTTTGAAGCTTTCAATCCATACAATGACATTGTTTCAAAGAAATTCTCAAGATTCTCAGAAAACCAGAATTGCAGAGCTCTATTCCAACTTCACACTTGTTACAATGACTGACTAAATGAAAGATTGGAGTCTTTTTTTCCCCATTAGATGACTTCTTCCTTCATTCTAGGCCTTGTTGGTTGATTCCCCACTACTAGTTTCAAGGAGAATCCAAGGTAACCGTGTTGCATGCAACATTTGCAATAATTGCAAATGTTGTCATGACAACAATTTAGCAACTTTTGGCATCCTTGCCATTATGCCTTCTCCCTACATTTTTGGACCTCTAACCTCTCCATTTTGAGGATCCAAGATCATTTAATGCCTCAAAGCATCTCTATGTCCACATTTAAGAGTTTAGGACACATTCATGACTCCAATCCCACATTTAGCAACTAAGCCTAATAAATTGAAAAACTACTAACAATGCCTATTGTTGTGACCTTATTCCTAATGACTAACTCACTTAGCCCACATTGCAATGACCTACTAAGGTATAAACCCAAACTAACCTATCTTGACTTGGCCAATGTCAAGTACAAGCCAAAATGAAAACAACTTGGAGGTTAGCCTAGGTGTGCTCCTGCACCATCCTCCCCAAAACACAAAGATCAATCCACCCTTGGATTAAGGATGCTTGGATCAATCCCCATCTTCTTGAACTCTGATTCTTTGACCCATATTGCATTAGCATTGGTTTGATCATACCTTTTGATCAAGTTCTCTTTATACTCTTTGGTTCTAGTCTTCTTGTATACTCTTGTATCCAGTATGTTGTCAGCTCCTGTGACTGTAGCAGAGGGTAATTTTAGATCTTCCACATCTCTGATCACTTCTTGTAGACTCTGATCCATGTCTTGCTATGGTCCTTTGTAATGGACTAAGTCTGCAATGTTGAAAATAGGTGACAGTCCATTGTCTTCTGGGAGCTCAACTCTGAATACATTTTCACCATACTTAGCCAAGATAGGACAGGGGCCTATCCTTCTCATCTTAAACTTGTGAGGGACTCCCTTCTAAAGTATGGATTTATTATGATGCACCATGACCATGTCACCCACATTGAAATGAATTGTTCTTCTACTTTCATCAATCTTTGCTTTATGTTTCAAGGTGTTCTCAGTCAGAGTTTTCCAAACTGTATCATGTATTTCTTGCATTGCACAAGCAAATTCATTTGCATATCCACTTTCCTTCACTCCATCCTTCAATTCTCTCAACTCATATACACCTCTAGGGTATAATCCATACACTATCTCAAAGGGTCTCTTCCCCGTTGATCTATTTATGGTGTAATTGTAGGCATACTCAGCCTGTCCAATCAATTGATCCCATTGTTGTCTGTACTCCTTTGTCAAGCACCTTAGTAGATTTCCAAGGCTTCTATTCACCACTTCGGTCTAACCATCAGTTTGGGGATGGTAGGAAAACTCAAAGGATAAATTAGTGCCTAATCTTTTCCAAAGAGTCTTCCAAAAATGACTCATAAATTTGGTGTCTCTTTCAGACACAATGCTCTTAGGTAGCCCATGGATTCTTACTATCTCTTTGAAGAAGAGAGAGGCTATTTGGCTGGCATCATTAGTGGTCTTGCATGGCACAAAGTGAGCCATTTTAATAAACCTATCCACCACTACATAAACACTATCCATGCCTTTTCTTGTTTTCGGTAATCCAACTACAAAATCCATGCTCAAGCAATCCCAAGGCCTAGTAGGAATAGGTAGTGGTTGGAAAATACCAGCATTTGAAGAAGTGCCCTTAACTCTCTGACATACAATGCAATTCTCTAGATACCTCTTAACATCAAGATTCATTCTCGGCCAATAGTAGAACCTCTGAACTAGTTCTTGTGTCTTAGTGATCCCAAAGTGACCACTCAATGCACCATTGTGCTTTTCTTGTATCATATTCTCCCTAATAGAGCCTCTAGGCACACATAACTGATTTCCCTTAAACAAAAGGTTACTTTTCAAAGTGTATTCAACATACTTGCTATGAAAATGGTTCTTGTATTCAGCACATACCTTGTAAATGTCTGCAAAGTCCTCATCTTTAGCATATAGATCCTTGAAGTGATCTATTCCCATGCTCTTCAACTGAATCTCTTGGATGGTAAGAGCTCTTTTTGACAATGCATCTGCAACTTTATTGAGGACACCTTTCTTGTGTTTGATGTTAAAGGTGTAAGCTTGTAGATATTCCACCCATTTCATGTGCTTGTGGCTCAACTTCTCTTGAGAATTCAGAAAACTTAAGGCTTGATTGTCGGAATAGACAATGAAATCCTTGGGTAACAAATAGTGTCTCCACTTTCTCAAAGCTTGAACCAATGCATACATCTCAAGATCATAAGAAGAATACTTCTTCTTTGCTTCACTCAACTTCTCGAAATGAAATGCTACTGGTCTACCCTCTTGTCTTAGGACAACCACAATAGCTATGTTACTTTCATCACACTCAATGGTGAAAATATTCTCAAAGCTTGGCAAGACTAGGACAGGTTGGGTAGCAATCTTTCTTTCAATAAATCAAAGCTCTTAGTGGCTTTTTCATTCCATATGAACTTGGTCTTTATTCCTCCTTTGATTATGTCCAACATAGGAGCACAAATAGCACTAAACTGCCTTATGAACTTCCTATAATACTGAGCAAGGCCATGCAAACTTCTTACCTCGGTTGTTGTCCTTGGAGTAGGCCATTTCATAATGGCTTCCACTTTACTCTTGTCCATTTTTAGATTACCATGAGATAGAACAAATCCTAGGTACACTAGCTTTGTTTTGATGAAATCAAACTTCTCCAAGTTAATCATTAACTTCTCTTCATGTAGCTTCTTGAGTACTAATTCCACATGCTTGAGGTGTTTCTCTCTTGTCCTACTAAAGATAAGTATATCATCCCAGTATACCACTACAAACTTGCTAATGTGGTCTTGGAGTACTTCATTCATTAACCTCATAAAAGTTGATGGAGTATTTGATAGGCCAAATGGAATGAATAGCCATTCATACAACCCTTCAGTAGTCTTGAAGGTTGTCTTCCACTCATCTCCTTCATTCACCCTTATTTGATGATATCCACTTTTTAAATCTATCTTTGTGAAGTACCTTTCACCTCCTAGACAATCCATCAAGTCTTCTGTCCTAGGGATAGGGAATCTATATCTGAAAGTGATCCTATGTATGGCTCTAGATTCAGTACATAATCTCCAAGTACCTCCTTTCTTAGGGGCTAGGACTGTGGGTACAACACAAGGACTAATACTCTTCCTTATAAGACCTTGTTCTGGTAACTCTTGAATTTGCCTAGCTATTTCCTCATTCTATTGAGGGGTCATCTTGTAGGCTGCCTTATTGGGTAGTGTAGCTCCAAGAATAAGGTCAATCTTATGGCTTATGGGTCTTATAGGGGGTAAGGTTGATGGTTGTCCATCACTTACAATACCTTCATACTTCTACAACATTTCTTGTATCTCTTGTGGCAGCTCTGTCCTCTTCACCATTTTGTCTTCCACTTCCTTGGGCTTCAAAATTAGTGCAAAGCCAACTCCTTCTCCTTCCTCTATGGCTTCCAAGAACTCTTTCTCACTCACCATTGGTACATTAGGACTTGTTGTCTTCACCTCTATATCTTCTAACAATGTCTGGATTTTGAAAGTCATGTTATCATTCTTGAAAGTACAGGAGTTCTTCACTCCATCATGGATAGCTTGGCAGTCAAATTGCCATGGCCTACCTAGGAGAAAATGGAATGCATCCATGGGTAGTACATCACATAGAACCTTGTCCTTATATCTCCCTATAGAGAACTCTACCCATGCTTGCTCATTCACTAAAACATGTTGTCCCTTATTGAGCCATGTGACCTTATAAGGATGGGTATGAGGTATCCTTGTCATGCCTAGCTTGCTGACTGCTTCCTCTGACACAATTTTGTCAGTAGACCCTGAGTCTACAATGACTCTACATACTTTTCCCATCACCTTACACTTGATCCTAAACAAGGACCTCCTTTGGCTTGGTTCCTCCTTAATTGGCTCCTTGATCAATGTTCTCCTCATCATGAGGCTCTCCCCTTCCTTTGAATTTAATGGCACTTCAAATTGTTTGTTAGCTACATTTGTGTCTTCTTGGATTAGATTATTCCTCTTGTTACCTCCTTCAGAAGTACTACCCTTCTCTAGACACCTATAGGCAGGGTGTCCCATTTGGTTACAATGGTAACATTTCATATTAGAAAAATAATTGCCTCTTCCTTGTCCACCACTCCTACCTCTAAAACTTGAGTTCCTTCCTCTTCCACCTCTGCTAGAACTTGTTTCTTTCTGCTCATTGTATTTGACTTCTCCTTGTGTCCTTGATTTTGAACTCCTTCCACCATAGCCACCTCTTGATCCCCTACTATCTCTTCCTCTACCTCTTCCTTTAGAACTTTTTTCTTGCTTCCTTTTTCTTTTCTCCTCTATCTTTAAGGCCATTTGATAGCATTGGTGGATGGTTTTGAAGTTCACAAGACTCATGTCTTCTTGAATAGACCATTTAAGTCCATTCAAATACCTAGCTAGCTTGATTCTTTCATCTTCAACCACTTGTGACCTTAAGCACAACTTTTGGAACTCTTCAGTGTAGTCTTGGACATCCAAGTCTTTTTGTCTGAGATTATGTCTCCTCTTATGCAGTTGCACTTCATAATCATCAGGAAAATAGGTTTGCTTCATCTTAGTCACCATGCCCTTCCATGTGGCTATAGGACTCTTTCCTTCTCTCTCTCTTTTAGTTTGAATAAACTTCCACCATGTGAGAGCTGAACCTCTCAATCTTGACTTGGCCACATTTACTTTTTGGGCCTCTATGATACCATCACATTAAAAATGGTTCTCTATGTTGTATATCCAATCCACAACTGAAACTAGATCCATTTGTCCACTAAATAGTGGCACACCCTCCAAATCTTTACCACTTAAATCCTTCAATGCCTTTAAGAAGGGTTCTTGGTCACTGACGGGGTCAAGGGTTGGAGCTTCCTCTTCTAGATCCACTCCTTTCTCCCTTGCTTCTTCTTCTTCTTTCTGATCTATCTCATCTTTCATCTTCTCAGCTTTGTCTTGGACTTCTCCCAAGAGTTGCTGCATTTGAGACAACCTTTCTCTTAACAACTTATTGTCTTCTTCTTGATCTTCTACCTTTTTGGCTAACTCAGCATTAGTCACCATGGTTTTACCTTTCTCTAAAATTCTAGGTGTATTCTCTCCCACTGATTCAGTATGCTGAAACATCCACCACAAGCTTGATCTTTAATAAAGCTCTGATACCAATATGATGTGAGTGTTCCAAATGGTTTGCTTACACAATCTCCTAAGAAGATCTTCTTTATCTTCTTCAAGGATTCTAATCCCCTCCAGGTCCTTATTAGGATAAGATCATTAACTAATTCCTAATCCTACTCTTCCCTAAGAGTCTCCACTTTGTGCTTCACCTTTGACAGACTAACACCCTAGTAGTTACTTCACTTCCTCACTTCTCCTACTTACACTTATAAGTGTCTAAGTGCCAATTTCCACTTTAACACTCATGAATCACTTGCAGGGGTTTCCATCACCATGTAGACAATGCATTTGATCATATTTGAATCCATCTTGAGGGATCTCATACCCCTTTTCAATCGAGTCCAAGTTCTTGTCTCTAGGAGGCCCAAATAAGCTTACTCCCTTGTAGCCCTTGTTAGTGTGTTTTTCTCAGTTCTTTCAAAAAATTTCCAAAGAACTTGGAAATATAAGACCATATCCAGATACCCTTTTCCATTTTATAAAGGATTTTGTTGGTTTTGGTTTTATAATTTCTCCGTACATAGGCTTCCTACAAACTACGGTCAATAGGGCTAATAGGCCTAATTCCTAGGACAGTCTGCAACACTATGCAAAACTTGTTTAAAACTTGGTCTCCATGATTGATATGAACTCAACTAACTCAATATGTTAAGGTAACACTAAACCCTAACTATAAATTGTACTTAGAACATACAGTACTTTACTACCCTGCATGTGAATGCTCACTGTTTCACCTCCAAACCATTAATCAGATAGTGCATGCTCGCCTAGGGCTTGGATCTAAAAATAGAAAATCAACTTTCCCTGACTCCTAACTCTACACATATGTACACTACTGACTCCCCTAACATATCCATCTACCCTTAGGTGTTTCCCATGGTTAGATTTCATGGGGGAGCCATAACTTGCCTGACTGGTCAGGATAGGACTAGTGAGTCCCCTAAACACAAAACAATTTAAACTAGACCTTTAACTACCTCAAAACAACTAACTTACTAAATGAAAAATGTTACAAAGTGTCTTAAGAACACAAAAGAATCATTATCTCAAAGCTTTCAATCCATACAATTACATTGTTTCAATGAAATGCTCGGGATTCTCAGAAAACCAGAATTGTAGAGCTCTATTTCAACTTCACACTTGTTACAATGAATGACTAAATGAAAGATTAGAGTAATTTTTTCCCCATTATATTCCTTCTTCATTCATTCTAGGCCTTTTTGTTCGATTCGCCACTCCTATTTTCAAGGAGAATCCAAGGTAACCGTGTTGCATGCAACATTTGCAATAATTGCAAATGTTGTCATGACAACAATTTAGCAACTTTTGGCATCTTTGCCATTATGCCTTCTCCCTACATTTTACGACCTCTAACCTCTCCATTTCAAGTATCCAAGATCATTTAAGGCCTCAAAGCATCTCTATGTCCACATTTAAGATTTTAGGACACATTCATGACTCCAATCCCACATTTAGCAACTAAGCCTAATAAATTGAAAAACTACTAACAGTGGCTATTGTTGTGACCTTAGTCCTAATGACTAACTCACTTAGCCCATATTGCAATGACCTACTAAGGTATAAACACAAACTAACCTATCTTGACTTGGCCAATGTCAAGTACAAGCCAAAATGAAAACAACTTGGAGGTTAGCCTAGGTGTGCTCCTGCACCAGATAGTATAGATCAGATTGAATGGACATACAATTGATTACAAAGGTTAATTGATAAAAGGATACAATAGTTTTAGAGGTACTGATTCACCCCTCCCCTCTCAGTACATACTTCCCATTAATCCCAATAATTGGTATCAGATCTAAGTCTCTTCTTGGAAAGCTTAAAGGCTTAAGAGAAAAGATCATACAATGGAGAAGTACAGACTTGACAAAATATTGAGAATAAGAAGCTTGAAATTTAGATGTTCTATGAACAATATAAAGAAGATAGAATCAACATGAGACAACTGCTAGATGAAAGAAAGATTATGGAATCTCGCTATAATGAGACAAATTATCATGAGGAAGAGATACTAGATTTCTTTGAGTCAACAGGATCAACTACAAGCAAAGCATCAAATACATCAGAAGAAAGCATCACAAGCCTAACTAAAATCAATCGACATCTGGTTGGACAAGTTAAATCTCTGCAAAATCGGTCAAGAGACATAGATGGTAAGGATGATTGATGTCATAAACAATGCTAGACAAGCTGAGGAAGAAAGAACACTAGCTATTGATGATATAAGAAAGATTACAGAAAAGCTACAAGAAAAGGAATATGAAATACAAAGATTGAAAAAGCATCACCGTGAAGTTACAAATCAAATTATTCTTATGATTCAAGAGGCAAACAGAATGAATTTTGAACTCAATGAAAGAATAGAAGTTATCAGTGAGCTAAGGGATGAAAATGAAAAGTTGAAACATGAAATAAGAATTCAGCAGCAGCCACTAGTAAATTTTGGCCATATTTTTGACATGATTTTGTCAATTTTTTGATCCACATTGGTTGACCAAATGACCACCATTGTCGTCAGAGTTTTTTCATCAAAACTTGCCACATTTGGTATATTTGTCATAATACTGATGACCTAAAGGTCAGAAAAAGAGGGCTGTAATAAAGATGTTGTGTGCGCCTTTCACCCTGATCCCTTTTCATAGTTTGACGCTTTTGCGATGACTCTACGACGAGAATCCTATATAAACGATGAATCGATAGATGAAAGTTTTCTGAACAATTTGTCATTTGTATAGGATTCTAGTCGACTATATAGGATTCTCGTTGACTGTCACTGTAACGAAGGTCAAAAAATTGACTCTAATTTAAATATATATATATATATATATATATATATATATATATATATATATATATATATTTCACCCTATTAGTGCTCTAAAATATAAAATTACTCTCAAAAGTCAAATCCATGGTAGGTTTCACATTTTTTTCTATCCATTTTATTATTGTTTTTTTTTTGATCGGTAAAAGACCGTAGACAAATTTTATTTTAAAAATCTTAAAATTACATAGTCTCCATTCACTACGGGCACTGGTAGGAAAGAATGGAGAAGAAAACCTCCAGTCTAGCTCAGGACCAAGGTCTAGATCAATATATTTATTTATTTATTTATTTATGAAGGCATTCCTTCATTTACAGAGAAATGGATCTATCCATTTATGTTTACTAAACAGGTCTGTGTATATTCTTTTACGGTTGATATTCTTCATTATCATCATGGTTTATTAACATCTATGCTATGATCAATCCATCTTGATAAATGCATCTCTATCTATGTTATGATCAATCCATTTTGATAAATGCATCTCTGTATATTATGATCATACCTTTTATGCCCCTTGGCCCTAGTCTTTACGTTATCCTTATATGTTGTTACTTTGTCCATATCTATTCCTGCATATAACATCTATAGAAAAAATGATGATACATCTCATATTTTAGCCTTTAAAATTTTATTTTGCCCCTGTTGTAAAAACTTCTCTATTTCTCTAAGGTAAAGAATTCATCCTTATACATAAGTTCTTTCTAAACATAGAATTTTTAAGAAGATCTTAAGAATTTAAACATCTCTAATCTCTATCTTGTAACACAGAGTAGTACTGATCTATAATTTACAAAGGAAATGTTAAGAAGTTAAATGTATCCCCTATGTATTTTATCTATGCATAAAATAAATTTTGTGTTTTTTTAAAAATCATATAGAAAAATAGATACATCCCATTACTTTTTCTACCCCAACTCATGTCCTTATACCATAGATAATATACTATCTATCTTTTTTATATTCTTAATTCTTTAAGGTGTATAATTAGTCCATAAGTTCATCCTAAATGTTGCCTTCAATTATTATTCATTCTCACACTTTTAAAAACATATCTTTAGCTTAGTTGCTTTCCTCAAAATTACATACATCACTGTTAATTGCTCATAAATCTACATTCTTTCCTATGTTTTTCTGAATATACCAACCTGTATATATACTTCTAATTTAAGAATTTTAATTAAAATATTCATAATCTAATTGATTTCCTTTCTATCATATCCCTGAGTATTCATAAACTACTTACTGCCCCTAAGTGCTTCTATATTAATAATTGATATTATCTCTACACAGTTCTACTCTACGATTTGTAAAAAGGAAATTACGATTTTAGTCCATCAAATGACATATATAGTTTGTAAGGAGCGAGATATTTTGCTAAATGAGGGTAATATTGATGTAATCTATAGGGTGTATTGACTTATACCTGCCGATCCATGTCACTATGCAGGATCCTCGTAAAAGGGGTTAAATTTCCTGCATATGTGAATCATTTATCTTAAGTTAGCCAATAATTACATGATACCCATGCTAAAAATTACATAGAAGACAACATGAACAATATGCATTCATTATAATAATAATTATATATTATTTTAATTCCTTACCTTTACTTTATGTTTTCTATGTAGGATTGTCAAAAAAAGGGTTGACGATGTCTATAGTCAATTGCCTATTTCCACAAAGGGTTACAATCACACAAAATATATGCATGTAATCAGCACCAACAATTGAGCATCATAAACAATACATTGGTAATTTTTTAAACAATAAATACATTAAATATACGAGTAATAACTCAAACACAAGTATCATAAATCACATATGTTGTAAACATTATTAATGAACACATTAATTTAATTGTACCATGGCATTAGAGTTTAATACATAATAAATTAATTATGAAAACATATAAGTCAAATAAATTTTTATGACTAGATCAATATTACCATCATTATCATGATCATCATTGTCATCATCGTCCTCAACATGATGATGATGATGATGATCATCATCATCATCACCACCACCACCGTCATCATCGTCATCACCATCATCATCATGATCATTATCATCACCATCATCATCATCATCATCATCATCATCATCATCATCGTCGTCGTCGTCGTCGTCGTCGTCGTCGTCGTCATCATCATCACCATCATCACCATCACCACCACCACCATCATCTTCTTCTTCTTGTTCATCTTCTTCTTCTTCTTCTTCTTCTTCTTGTTCTTCTTCTTCATCTTCGGTTTCTTCTTCTTCCATCACGTTATACTTTACTAACCTTCCTCTTGGATAATGTCTAACAACAAATGACCAACCCGGTTTTTGTGGAACCTCTATGTAAAACACTTGCTCACATTGGCTTGGAAGAATGTAGGGCTCATCTCCAACTGGCTCAAATGACCTTGTAATAATCATTGTAAATCCATTATCATGTTGAATAACAGTTCTACCAGGATCATTTTGATTTAGTCGTAGCCTATACCATTTGACGATGAATATAACTAATTTGAAGGATTCAAAGTCGCACTCAAGTATATCATCCAAAATCTCATAGTATCAGTTTTGAGATTCTTGAGGATGCATGTCATTTCTAGATGAAATATTAGTGACCTCGAAGACTGCAGTTATCCCAGAATCACAATTTTTCTTTGTGTCGTCCAACTTTTTTATACAAAATTTATGGCCATGGTAGTACATAGCTTTGTGGTGCTTGACCTGCAATGTTTCAAACATGTGAAAATCATTTGCATCGTGAGTTGATATTAAACATATGGGTCATGATTAATAAATTTATACGTACCTGTCTACCTCTTAAACCATTTTCTAGATCAATTACCATTGGCGTAACATTGGAATCTCCATTATGATGAGCTTCTTTAACCAATGAAGCAACACCTTCCCATGTTAATGAGTGACCATTTTATTGACATAGTTCAATCCATACCGTCATCCAATCAACATTGTTCGCAATATACAAATGTAGTGCATCCTAGTCTCAACTAACAAACCACTTACAAACAACTTCAATTAAAAATTTATAATAATTAATTAACTACAATAACATCTTATATTTACCTTTCACTTTCCTCAATCTACCTTTCCCCATCAAGTACTCCCCTTCAAATTTGTTAATGGCGTTGGGGTCCCACATGTGATCTACATGCATCTTTTATGCAAACTTAGGAAGATATTCACTAATGTACACCATGGTCTAGTATACCATATATCCCTCCACCATAGAACCCTCAAGATGTGCTGTTTGTCAAACCAACCCTTCAAAAATTTTAGGTGTCTCTCAACCATCTATATTGACCTAGTTTGTACAGGTCCACACAATTCAATCTCCTCAACTTGATGTATGAGGTAGTGTTGTGCATTGAAAAAAGTAGAAGGTAAATACTTTTTCATTTCACACATAAGATGATGAATTTTTCTCTTCCAATGTTGTATATCTTCTTTATTGATTTCTTTCGATGACAACAACCTAGATGCAATTCAACACGCAAAACATAAAATTGAGACATTACAAAAAACATAAAATAAATTACTGAAAAAGTAAAACAAGTCACAAATATAATATCTATACAAAAAATCTAACAAATAACATTTCTAACCTCATGTATTTTCCAAGATCATATATAACTTGTTTGACACTGTTGTCGAAGTGGTGTGGGAGAGATAGAGGTAGAACGTACTGCGATAATTATAAAATGATTATTTTAGTATTTTAGAGAATAATACAATGAAAACTACATGCAGTATACAAATATATAGAGGATACAAAATAACATAATTTACCTTAATAAAGGTATGCCATTCATGTGTTTTCATCCCTGGCCCAAATTCACTTTTATTTGATATGAGATTGTTTATGTTCACAACAAACCCTGTGGGAAATCAAATTTTTTGTATGACTTCTTTTATAGCATTGCTTTGTTGCTCTGATAATAACCAAGGAAGGGAACTTATATCAATATGGTCTCCATTGTTATTTGATTGAATGACATTTTAAATGCATAGTTAGAATCTTCAATATCACTACAAATTTTGATAACTTTTTCTTTATCACGCCTTCCGACCAATAATTTCCATAATGTATTTGTTACATTCTTTCCAATATGCATACCATCAAACAAATGCAAGATTGGGAGGTGCTCATAGTACAACAACCTGGTAAACTGTCTAGGATAACTTTTTAGTCATTTTTGAAGTTGTTCATTGACACCTTGATGACCTTCATGAGCATCAATTACCTCATTAGTAAACAAAGACAATATCAAAATACAAATTTCAAACAAAAACCATCAGATTGAATGACATTACCTCATCGATTTATTCTATTGTAATCCAACTTCCATAAGCGAGGTGTCCTTCTTCGTGGCTTTGATGTAGTCTCTTCTTTCCCATTGAAAAGATGTTTTTTAGTAATTCCATACTTATGATTTCTATGGAGAAAGTGCCTATACTCATCGAACACTTGGTTTCCTAAACTTTTTGAATGACGAGATTTCATCTTTGGACCACAAAGTGGACATGCAAATTTTCCCTTTGTCTGAAGACCTACAAGGTCGTGTATAATTGGATTGAACATGTTGATTTTGATAATTACAATTATCATGCACAAACTTAGACATACAACAAAGATGTGTTAGCACTATAACATACTAAAAAAGAGGTGTTAACAAGAGAACATACCACAAAAATGTGTTAGCCCAGGGGCATCTTGTATTGTCCATACAAGCATTGCATGGAATTGAAACTGTCTTTATCCTATTGGTCTAGAGATGTCATACATAGTGACCCCATTCCATAAAATCAACAACTCATTGATAAGGGGCTCAATATATACATTCATGTCTTTAACTTGGTACTTACCTGGTTGAATGAACAAAAACATTACATAATTATTTTCATTTTGATGCGGTATTTATGAATAAATATAGATGAATATTGAATAAAAAAATACCTGAAACAATCATTGCCAACATTATGTGCTCCCTCTTTATGGACACCTAAGGAGGAATGTTATGGTTGATAACAATACCGAGTAAACAGATCTCATCTCTCCAAATGGATTGACATCATCCGCTGCCAATGAAAGCTTGAGATCATGAGGTTCTTCTTTAAAGTGTGGCCAAGTTTCCTATATGTCCTTAAATTTAGAACCATCTGTAGGCATTCGCATAATGTCATCTTGAATTCTATTGCATGCATTGTAATCCATAAATTGTGCCAAGGTAGTGCACCTGAATAATCGTTGTAGATGTGGAATAATGAGAATATATCAGAGCACCTTCCGAGGCACCTTTTTTTATTTGATCTGTTCGATATCTACTAATATGAAAATTAGGGCATTGTGTTGCAAATTCATGTTGTTTATGATATATAATATGATCATTGGGACATGCATATATTGTTTGATACTCCATCTCAATATCTTTCATAATGGCAGATAGTTCCTGATACAAGTGAGGTAGAATGTTTGATGGTGGTAACAAACACTCACCTATCAACCTATGGAAAAATATATAATTAGGATACATGATTCACCCTCTGTTAACATTAAGAAAATTATGACTAAAATGGGTGAAAAACATGACATATATGACATACCTTAACATTCATGACATTGCTACGTTGGATAAACCATTCAAAACCTTGAAGTTCACCAACAACAATACAGCGAATAGAAGAGTTGTTTGGGAGCCTTCGTATAGGGGCTCACATGCCTTCTAAAGTATAGGTAAATCAAGGCCATCTTCATCATCGTGATCAGCTACACCCTTAATATCATCTTCAATTGTATTCTCTAGCACATGATCAACTGCAACAATACCATCATCTTCAATTATGTTCTCTGTCGTAGGATCATCTTCTTCCATGGAATCATTATCTTCTCCTTGGATATTCACACTTCCATGTTCCTCCACTTGGAAATTCACATTCTCTGGATTGTTATGGTCCATAACATGTAACCCAGGGTGGTTAACCTATATCAAAATGATGACATTAAATTAACCATGACCATGATCTCATCATCAATTGATTTCTTATGTATATAAATTGTTAAAACAATATATTGAAATACTTACCAATGGATGAAAATTGTGCCCCCCTTCAATGTGACCATGCTCTATACAATGTTTCTCAGTTGTTTTGACTAGAAGTCTTCGAGTCTTTAAGCCTTTGCAATTTTTGCAGGGACAATAACATTTTCCATCACCTTTTCTTTTAAAATTAGCCCACAATCTAGCAATTGTCTCCTTATTTTGTTCTAGGTTCATATTGTCAGACATGGTCTTTCTTCAGAGGAAAATATTCAGGCTATAATTATACCAAAAACTTGTCTCCCATTCTCTGAATTAAGATATTAATGTTGTAATCCATCAAAAATAAATATATTAGCATTAGTACTATCTTGTATAAAAGCAAGCGTAAATCCATTAAATAGACTTTGACTGCAAAGCATTGTACATTTAATCTAATCATGATTCATATTTGATAGGAATGATATTCATATTTGACAGGAATGCTAAGAAAATAAAATAAAAATATAAAATATAAAATATCCACTTCGACATAAAATACTTGATAGTAAGCTAAGCTATTAATCCTGGTTTTGTTTTTTTTACTATATCTTTGAATTCTTATGATGGACTTCAAAGAATTTGAGATATGGTTGTCGATATTTGAAATTTTTCTTTTGGTTGCTTATGCTTAGACTCCAAGCCAAACCCAAACAACTTAATTAATTAAAAACCATTATTAAATTCAAAGAAAACCCATAAAATTAAATAACAAATTCCATTTCAATTTTTAAAAACAAACCCCAAAAATTAATGATATATAACTAATAAAGGTATTATATGACTACATCATAATCTACAATGGATACAATGGAATGACAGTACACAAAGACATTCATAGCTAACATGGGGCACGATGGTTAGGAAGATAACTGGATAGAGCCATGAATAATAGTCTTGTTCATATGATCTAGTCCAGTTCATATGATTTTTGAAGGAGTAGCAGAGACATGAAGTGTCAAAACAAAGGAAATGATAGTCACCAAAAAAGGCAAAGACATGATTCTATTGTCAAGGATAGTCATGGCATACCACAGTCTTATGTGCCAAATGAAGTCCTCAACAACACAAAAGTTGAGATAGATAGTTATATAATGGGAATTACATTGACTTTTATGATATGATAGTCATGAACAGGTAAGGGGCAGAGAGAGCCCATAGACTGGGAGGCATGGTTATGTGTATTGCAATATTTACAGTCATGCATCTTTTCATGATTTTGGTGTTTAGTGTCAAGCAAGTATTCTTGTAATGTTATACTATTTATCTAGCATGCCCTTGGAATTAAATATAACCATACAGGTATTTGTTCTTCTCCCTATGCTTCCATATTATTGGTTGTAAGTGTTGTGTATTTGTGTTAGGTATTTAGGTCTATGCCTTCCGTATTTCTAGTATTGTTTTCTACATATAATTTATCTCTTGTGAATATGGTCTGCATATTGGAGTTTGTGGATTATTTTAGTGTCAAAATTTGACCCTCACTCTGATTAGGTCTAATATTAAAACACAAAAAATTCTCAAACAATAATACCAATAGTGCTAACATATTACAATAAATTCTTAGACAATAATACCAAGCATAGCACTGACTACCTTAGACCCCCCAAAAAGATAAAGGAAAACAATGAATCATATGCTTTACCATAAATTTTTAGACAATTTGGCAAATCACTCAACTTATCATTCTTAATCTCAATTTCAATCTAGTCACTCATGTTCTTTTATTTTCTTGTGTAAAGCTTTCAAGAGATGTAAAATGTGAGGTAATGTTCAAAGGATTGTTTCAAGAATCAACTGTGTGTGTTTATGTATGGACATTTTCTATGTAAAAATCTATCTTTTCATATTGTTGGGTGTGGTTGTCCAAGACTGACTGAACTTGATTGAAAATTATCATGGACTCTATAAATTTAATGGTGTTTAAATTAATGTTGCTACAAAAATACACACTTATTCATAAACTAAACAATATTTCCACCACTGTCACGTGTACTTTGAAAAGTTTTTGCTTTCCACCACTGTTACATGGACTTTGAAAATTTTTTTGTTTATGTTTTTGTAAGGACATTTTCAGTCATATTTAACGATCTATTTTATTCTATCATTGAATGTGATGGTTAAAGAAGATGAATTGCTAAACCTGATTGAAAATATGGATTCAAAAACATATACAATCAATTTCAGAAACATAAAAAATATTTGACATACTACATTATGAATTGTGAAAAACTTCAACCAATTCTTTGTAATTATTTCGATAATTTTTCCTACCCATAAATATTGTCTAAATAATTACAATGGATTGGGGAAATTTGTTATCATTAACTCTTTGTAAGCTAATCTTTTAGGACAAAATGCGAGTATCCCAGAAGAAACATTACATTCCACGTGAATGAGGGTTCAACCGACTACTGGTTTTCTATTCTGATTGAATATGAAGATGGAGATGGAGATGTGGTAGGCGTGCTACTGAAAGAGGTACAATCCATATCTTTTAATCTGTCATAGGAATTTTAACATTCTTGTATATAATGGATTGATCAAGATTCATAATAATAGAAAAGTTGACAATGATAAAGAATGGTTATGAATTTTGAGAATAAAGAGGAGAAGGAAAAACATGTTCTGAAAATGGTAGGAGATAGGAGATGGATCAATTTTCACTTCTACCCCTAAGTCTAAAGAGAAACCCTCAAACAAATAACAAGTGTAAAGAAGCCCTTCAATACTTGCTTTAATCTATCCATTACAACCATAATGATCAACACTACTTGTATGTATTTTGGATGCATCATTATGGTTATGCTTTTGTTAATATTTTCATTTTCTCTATAAAATTCATTCTGTATTTCAGCAACATTCTGTTCAATAATTTCACTATTACATAATTATATTTGAAATCCCTATTATTATTCTCAAACAGGAAAGCTTACAATTTCACTACATACATTAATATAAAATAAGAAATAGTGAACTTTGACTGTTAAATCAGAATTAAATTGATAAGAAAAAAAGAAATCAAAGAGCAGCAATGGGTGTTATGTGGAGTTCCTAAAAGAGCACAAATTTTGTAATAAAATAAAATAACTTTTGGGGGGCTCATTGAAACCATCCATATACCTGAATAAAATTGTTCATCTTTTTCTAGAGAAGTTGTATAGTAATTTTAGATTGTTTTGGTGACTTTAGTATTAAGAGTATGAGTTTATACTTTTCAAAGTAAATGGTGTTATACCTCAATCTGGGATCCATACAAAATGCTTAATTACTTTAAATTTTAGAAAACTAGATGATCTGTGATAGTTTGGTGAAGATAGCAAAGAAAGGTATCAAACAAAATTCAAGCTTATCTAACAATTGTATTGCAACATACAAGAAACTTATTAGCAAATGAAAACACCATTATTTTATCACTCATCTTCATCCCTAGCTCTAAATTTGGTTTGCAAGTATGGGAAATGTTGGTTGTATTTCTTGTTTTTGAGTTCACCCTGAAAATTTTTGAAGTCCTTGTCATTCCTATTCCTAAAAGGTTAAAATTCATGTCTAAAATTGTTTACATACCTCTACAAATAATGCTTTAGCCCTAAACCTAGTTCAAAATGTCAAAACCCTAAGCCCTTGAGTAATTTTTGTTCAAAATTGCAGAAAAGCCCTAAAATTCCGAAGCTGGTTCTATTTTTGCGTTACCTTTTTCATAACTTAAGTTTGAGTTTATGTGCATGTGCTTATTTCTCAGTCGCCAAGTCTCACAAGAAAAAATGAATATTCCTTATGATCTGGAGAATTGGCGAAAAGCTTTGGTCATCTAGTCTCTTGATAAAATTGAATATGTTGAAATGGTTATGAGACCTAGCGCAGACCATTGATTTCTGATATGATCTGACTGTAGTCGCGTTGTCTCTTGATCAAATCACAATTAGTTATTTTATTTGGCGACTTTGAGATTACTCAGTCACATTATCTCCTGATGTAACCTATGGTCATGAGTTAACTTCAAGTGTTAACATTTTAGTGTTGTCGCCAGGTCTCGTGATCAAAAGTGAGTTAAGTGAAAGAACTGAAGATTTAGCGACAACCATTGATAAGAGATTTAATCTAGAGATAGTCAGGAAGTCTCCTGATTGTAACTATAGTTTAGAAATTATCATGTGACATGGAGATTCAATGGTCGCTAAGTCTCTAGATAAACCAAAGGCTAGATGTCAGATTAAATAAAGGTGTTGTCGCGCAGTCGCGAGATAAAAAGTGAGTTAAGTTAAAGATTAAGAGATTCAGTGATAATCGTTGATTTTAGCTGAGATCTAACGGTAGTTGCGTTGTCTCCAGGTGTAGATTAAAAAGATAAGGTAATTACACGATTAAGAGACTAATCTGTTTAGTTGTGTTGTCTCTGGATTAAACATAAGTTAAGGAAATGATCTAGCGACATAGAGATTTCACAGTCGCTGAGTCTCCAAATGCAACCCAAGGTAAAGAACATGTAAGAATGTGCTTTTTCACGTTGTCTCTGTAAGATGAAAGGTTAAGTTAAAATAATAAGTGACATCGCGACAACCGTTGATTGGGAGTTTAATCTAGTGGCAGTCGCTAAGTCTCTTGAAGAAACTGCAGTTGGCAAAAGTATTAAGCGACAAGGAGATCACTCAATCGCATAGTCGCTAGAAGTTAACCAGAGTTAAAGAAAGACTTTTCAGCGGTGCCATCATGGATAATTGCTAACCAATCATATTTCAGAGATTTTGACAGATGGGAAAGTAGTCGTAGTATGATTTAATGCAGCCAATCAGATTTGATTTCGATTTCATTTTGAATTTTATAAGGTTTTATATGCCAAAACATTCATCAGAAATTGATTGCCTAATAGTTTGAATGCCACAGCTACAACCAGAAATTGATGTCACAGTGCATGGAACTAATGGCAAAAATCATTGAATGCAATTTTACCAGTTCAAAGAGACATCTGCATTGAATTATTAGTTATAAGTATACTTGTCCGTTATCATTTCATTTTTACCAAGCTTCCAATTTCTCAGAGCGAAGAGTACATAGAAATTTTAGTGCTTTCTGAGAAAAGTGAAATTTCCAGCAGTAAGTGATTCAGAAAGGTGATTTCCTGATTCAAAATTCAGTAAAGATTGTAATTTGCAATGTATTCAGAGTTCAAAGCTCTAGATTTTAGAAGAATTCACACTTGGTGGTGAGGGTTTTTAGTAGATTTGTTTCAATATCAGTGATAAGGGTTAAGAATAGAGCAGAAATAAAAGATGAGTCAAGCATAGAGTATGGCGTCCACCAGTGGGAGAAGTGAATATTTTGATGATGAGTCAAAGGGAAAGAGGAACTACTCAAATGAATTTCTCACTTTGCTCCCAGGCTCTAGCTAGAATAGAAAGGTTATTGCTGAGGTCTTAATTGATAATATGACTTACATTAGACATGCAAAAACACCAATTTCATCAGGATATTTACTGTTTAATTACTTCTTTAATAATAGTGATGAGCCCATGCCTATCTCAAACCCTTGGACCTGTGGATTAGCTAGGTTGATAGTTCCTGACGCCTTTGTTGATGTCGATTTCATATTAGAATTGGCTAGTATATATGATCCCCTCACCAAAACCATTAAGAGGGATGATGGTAAGCCCTTACTCACTTTGGAAAAGAATACATTCATGAAATCCTTCAATGTATACTACCCCATGGCTACTGAAATAAATCTGAAGATCCTAGAGAATAGATACACCAGAGAATCTGGCATTGCTGCTAAGTTAACCAGGGATCATCATGTCCCTAAGAAAATGATAACCTATATAGCCCCCATGCCAAGAGAAACCCCATATTTCTACAAAGATCTTAATTTCTACATCAAGTACATATCATATGTGTTATGTAGAGTGCTTGGAAAGGATGTTGGGGCAGAGAGGATCACCTTAGATATTCTAATGATGGTATAGGATATGCAGAACCTCCATACCACTTCAAATTATCATTACATTCAGTATATTATAGACCAGATGCTTCAAGGGTTTGTAGACATACAAACCAAGAAGGATCATCCAAGATTTATGCATTATTAAATCCTCATGCATTTGATCCTATACTACAATTTCCCAGTTATGAATTGCCAATTTTTACAGCCACAAAGGTTTCACCATAATCAGCCCAACCCTTTTTAGTTTTGGCTCAGAGTATGGAATTATACATCTAGAGAACAAGAGTTTTGTGCTTTTGAAAATTGGATAATCTATCCACTTCTTAAGTGCATAGGTGTTGATAAACCTAGGTTTCCTATTAAGGTAATACAATTGTTGAGGTCATGCCAATATCTTGATAAATGGCTAGGAGACCATAATTGGGGGGACTTCTATTATGAGAATAATTTCACAATAATGAGGGTCTATGGTTGTTCCCACCCTCCACACATCTTTTTGTATCATGTACCACCAAGGATAGCTGCAATGGAGTTCATCAGGCAGCTCATTCTAACAGAAAAGGAGCACCTTGCATCACACAAAAAGGGTACATTTACCCCTAGGCAATTCAGGATTTACAACTTCCCTATTGGAAAAGGAGCTTTGGACCTAGTGAATGCCTGGATGAATCATTACAGGATGAATATTTCCCTGCACAGACATGTTGATACAGAGGGTTTTATCCTGAGTGCAACGAAATTGCTGACACCAACCATCCCATACACAAAAGAACATGAGGACTGTATGGAGGAAGATTTAATAAGAAACATCTTGGATGATGAGGAGGTGGACAAAAGAGAAATTAAGTTCAATGAAATTATATACATAGAGAGGTAGGTGAAGAGAAAAGGAATGAAGTTTGGTGGTTTCTTCCCTGATATTCCTTATCTAAAAATGCTAGATGAAATGATTAAATCCCATACTATTTTGTGCAATCAATTAGATGAAGCACTAGTGGTCCCTGAGAAAGGCCATAGAGAGCATTCAGAGTCTGAATATGATGATGACAGTGATCAAGGATGTCCTTCACATACTGCCTATCCAGATTACCAAGTAGTTGCATTGGAGCAGGCAGTTGAGGGGGAAGATGTCATTTGTTAGTAATAACTAAGAGGGTGGGGGGGTGAATCAGTGGCCTCAAAAATTAATCCTTAAATCAACCCTTTGAATCTTATAACCATAAATTATATCTCAAGTTATCTTCTGTCCTACAAGATGAATACCATGAAATACTTATATCAATTTACTACTTGTTGGACTGCTCTTTCAAACCTTCTTTTGTATGTTTACCGATAAGCAGTCATATATTTACCGAAATACAGTAAATATGCAAAGTATACCGATAAATCCAAAATTAACTATGTAAGATAAAAAATAGTAAGGAGATGAATCATACACACATAACACATGGATTTTAAACGTGGAAACCCTGTTAAGGGAAAAACCACTGGGACCGGTACCCCAAATTTTCACTCTTATGAAGTGAGCCCTGTTAGGAGACAACCCTGTTAAAGGTTACAAACACACTGTTAGGTGTGACCTTGTTAGAGGATTTAGAAATAGTTTATCAACTAGTATCTGGCATCTAATGCTACCATCCTTGATCAAACTCTCTTGGCCTATCAATAGGTATTGGGCATATCCAATGCTACTTTTGTGATCAAAATTTTTGATACTCCTTGGGATGTATCTCAATTGAAAAATACTTTTAAGTCCTTCTCAGTTAAGAGGCTTATATGCTTCAATGGTTAAACTGAAACACTAATGATTTGTTCATACATACAACTCGATTGCAGATTTTGAGATCTTTTGTAGGTCCATTACTTCACTGATCAATATAATCAAATGTATACCTTTGCTCCATACTTGTTCTTCTCTGTGATGCTTGTCTCACTGTTCGTCGGTGTTTTCAGAATGTAGCTCTTCCTTTAGCTTGTTGATCAGGACTGAAATGAAGACTTTCTTCTCCTTCAAATTTTCTTTAGCATCTTTCCTCTTCTCTTGTTCACCCCACACACACAATTTGTAATGAATTGAGTTTGTCTCTTATAGACATGATTACCTCTTTTCTAGGCTTTCTTTATCTTGGCATGTTCTACAATTCTTGCCAATAGATTTAAAGCAAATCTCCAGTCTGATCTCATAGAGATCTTCTTGCTAACTGGATAAAGCAGTTTTAAATCAATTACTTATCTTCGTAATATCTGGATGATTAAAACAATGATAAGCATCAATTAACTCTATCTTTATCTTCTTGACAACTAAGTAATTTGTCATTTTCTAAACTCTCTATTCTATTGGTCAACACTTCAGTTAGTCATTGGTGATGACTGACTGTTCCATCGGTGTGACTTTAGTTGTCATCGGGAGCTCTGTCCTTGTCTTCTCCGTCAGGCTACTCTTTGATTTTCCCGCCAATCAACAATGTAACTCTTCTTGTCGGTAATGTTGTGCATTTCCTCATCGGGCAACACTATGACTGTGTTCTTTTACTCTGACCGTCGGGTGCACTCTGTTGGTGTATTCAGTCACTTAGTCAATACTAGAGTTGTATGCATTATTGATTAGCATAGCCTTGATTCATGAGTTCTTTGAAGTCTTTTGCAGTATCTCCATGACCATACAAATTATATCAAGTTGACATCATTGACAATACAATAAATTAACTAATTTAATGCCTTGCATGATCATCAACTTAACATCTTCAAACATTCAATCAGTTACATGTCATCAATCTCTCCCTTTGGAATTGATGGCAACATACTACATTATCATACTATACTAATGCTAATACAATATAAAATATACAGTTTCATCAAGCTTTCCTAATGTAACTATTACAAATGTCTGGCTATCGGTAAGCTCCAATAGCTTTGGTTTGATTCTTGCAGCTTTCTTTTTGTCTTCAATCCCTTCACTGGATGGTTGTAGATTCTTTCTTTCTCTGATGTGATGTGTTCTCCTTTTGTGTCAAACTCTCTCCCTTTTATTGTTCTCCTTTCTTTTGATGTTTTCTCTCCCTTTCTATTTGCTCTCCCTTTTTTAGTATGATAATGAGGTATCTCTCTCTCTTTGACATTAATGCCAAACATCTTATCTTTTCAAACAAGCTTTTGACAGTTATGTCAAGTGGATCCTTTCTATCCATAATATATTCCTTCAACTTCCCAATACATCATAAATACCTCTATTGCTTGGAGTAGATAAATACCTTGATGTGTATTGATTTATCTTTGAAGTCCATCTCTCTGCTTGCATCAACATGAATGTTATTCTAATAATATGTAGGCTGATGCAGCCTTCTAGTCAACTTACTAACCAGTAGACAAGGGTCTGACCCCTAGTCTCTTTCTCAAGTACTCAAATGCATCCTTGGGTAGTGGCTTGGTGAAGATATCAGCCAATTATTCCTTTGATTGCACATACTCAAGTATCACCTCCTTTCCTTGAACTTGTTCTCTTAAATAATGATACTTGATGGAAATATGATTTGTTTTAGCATGCATGACTGGATTTTTGGAAATTTTTATTGCACTTGTATTATCACAGAGATAATTATTGGTTCTAGAATTTGCATATGCATACCTTCCAGTAACTGTTTGATCCATGCAATATTTGAGAAGTTTGTAGCAGTAGCAACATACTCTGCCTTGGTAGTAGATTGTGAGATGCATCCTTATTTCTTGTTGGTCCATGTGATAATTTTTTCACCCATGAAGAATTCTCCTCCAGTTGTGCTCTTTCGGTCATCAAGATTTCCAGCCCAATCAGCGTCGGTAAAAACCTTAAGTTCAAATTTGCCTTCTCTTTTGTACCATAATCCATATTCCTCGGTATTCTTCAGATATCTTAGAATTATTTTCACAATATTCATATGTGACTCTCTCGGATTAGCATAAAACCTAGCAACTATTCCTACTGCATGTGCAATATCTGGTCTAGTATGTACAACATACATGAGTTTTCCAATTATTGATCTGTACAAAGTCTGATTTACCTCTGATGACTTGTCCTCCTTTGTCAACTTGCATCCAATTGCCATCAGTGTTCCAACTGGTTTGGATTCTTCCATCTTGAATATTTTCAGTACTTCTTTGATGTACTTAGATTGTGTGATGAAAATACCTTCATCTTGTTGCATGATCTACAGACCAAGAAAGAACTTTATCTCTCCAAACATAGACATCTCAAATTATTTTCTCATCTCATTTGTAAATGATTTGCATAGCGTATCATTGCCTCCAAATATGATATCATCAAAAAATATCTCAGCAATTAAAATGTTAGCATCAACATCTTTCTTCAAATAAAGATTACTATTTTCACTAGTTCTTACAAATCCAATACTTATAAGATAGGAATGAAGTTTTTCATACCAGGCCTGGGGTTCTTGTTTCAATCCATATAGGGATTTGTGAAGTCTACATACCATGTTCCTCTTGTCTGGATCAACAAACCCTTCTGGTTGTTCAATGTATATCACTTCTTCAAGTATTCCATTCAGGAATGCAGACTTGACATCCATTTGATATACCTTGAATCCTTTATATGCAGCATAAGCAAGTAATTTTCTTACCCCTTCTAGACTAGAAATAGGTGCAAAGGTTTCTCCATAGTTAATTCCTTCTTCTTGTGCATACCCCTTGCATACTAGTCTTGCTTTATTTCTTGTGACTTCTCCATTCTCATTCAGCTTATTCCTGAATATCCATTTTGTATCGATGACATTCTTGTCATCTGGTCTTGATACAAGTGTCCATGTATTGTTTTTTTTCTATCTATTCAATCTCTTCATTCATAGCATTTATCCATTCATCATTATCTAGCGCAGCATTGACAGATTTGGGCTCATAATCACAAATAAGACATCTTGTATTTAGAGACATACTTCTAGTTCTCATACCAGCCTTTTCATCTCCTATGATCTGTTCCTATGGATGGTTCCTTCTGACATATCTTGAAAGTACAGGTACAACTCTTTGTCTATCATCTTGATCATCATTTTGTTCTTCATTATGTTCTCCATCAATTTGTGCATCATCTTGAGAAATATTTTGATCGTCGGTGTTTGCAACCTGATGCTCGGGTGAAATGATTTGTTGCTTGGGAGCTCTACATTATTGGTAGGGTAGAGTGTTAGGCTCCTCATTGTAAGTAAACTTATTGTAGTTCTCTGGTTCTTTAGTGCTTTCCTTTTCATTCTTCTTTGCAAATTCATCTATCTTTACATTTGCACTCTCAACAATTTTGTTAGAGGCTTTGCTTAGACATTTATAATCCTTGCTCTTGGTAGAATACCCTAGAAAAATTTGTTCATCACTCTTGGAGTCAATTTTTCCATTTCTATCATCTTTTAAGATATAACATTGACTGTCAAAATTTTTGAAATAACTTACATTAGGTGTGTATCCATACCATAGCTCATAAGGTGTCTTTTTGGTGTCTTTCTTCAATTATACTTTGTTCAATGTGTCAACAACAGTACTAACATCTTCCCTCTAGAATATTTAGGTGATGCCTTTCTCTATCATCAGTGTCCTTGCACAATCAACTATGGATTTGTTCCTTCTTTCAGTAATTCCATTCTGTTGTGGTGTTCTCAATGCAAAGACCTGTCTTTTGACTCCATGATCATTACAAAAGTTAGTAAATTCATCTAAAATAAATTCCCCTCCTCTATCTGACCTTAATTATTTTATCTCCTTACCACTTTTCTTCTCAACCATTGCTTTGTACCATTTAAACATCTTAAATGCTTCTGATTTATCTTTTAGAAACATGACTGTCACCATTTAGAGTAATCATCAACAAAGGGAATAAAATATCTATCTTCATAATAAATCTTTGTGCTCATAGGTCCACATAGATCAGTATGGACTAATTCTAGAATTGCATTAGAAGTATGGGTTTTTCTTTTAAAACTAGACTTTGTCATTTTACCTTTTTGACAATTCTTACACATGATGTTGTTGGGCTTGGTCATCGTCGGTAAGCCTCTGACATTTCTCTTTTTTCTAATCTTTATCATGTTTTCAAAATTCACATGACACAATCTTTTGTGCCACAACCATATGTCTTCATTTGTATCAATCAAACAAGTGGAGTCAGTATCATTCAGATAGAATATGTTACCTTTTGTCTGCTCACCGGTACCAATTAGATTTCCAGATTTATTGATGATCTTTGCCTTCTTATTTTCAAATGCTACTCTGTGACCTGAATTATTCAACTGAGAAACACTCAATAGATTATAATTCAATCCATTTACACAATAAGAATTTTCATATTTTATCTGGTTATTCAACATTATGGTTCCTCTACCTTCAACTGACAAGGTGTGTCATTACCCATTCTTACTGAACCACCTTTTTAGTATTCAAAAGTCTCAAACTTTTTCTTATCACCAGTCATATGGTGAGTGCAGTCACTATCTATGATCCAAACATCATTTTTTCTAACCTTAGATATGAGAGTTGTTTCTACATACCTTTCTTCATCATCATCTAAATAATCCTTTATAGCCACAAACACCATCTCGATGTCTTCATTAGATTCAGTGTCAGTATCATCATCTTTGCATTTTTCTAGGTAACTGGCCTTCTTTCCTATGTCCTTATAGTCTCGGGTATCTCTTCTTTATGATTGTCGGTAGCTTCTGTAATCACCTCTATCAAACTTCTTTTCATATGATCTATCATTACTTCTATCATCTTTTCTTCTGTTAGTACATCTTGTAGCAAAGTGTCCAATCTCTTTGCAATTAAAACAAACAAGTGGTAATTTACCTTTGTATTTACCTTTGCCTCTCTGCATTCTTCTGGCCATAAGTGCTTCAATTTCATCAAGGTCATCTTCTTCACTTTCACTATCACTATCTTTTCACATAGTGTTTTTATGACTTAATTTACTTATTCTCATAGAAGTTTTGAATGCAGACTCTATGTTTGGTAAGACACTATTATCAAAGTTATTCATCTTAAATGAAATCAATCTTCCAATCAAACTGTCTAGAGTAACATTTCTATTTTCTACTGCTCTCATTTCTTGAATGGCAGATACTCTAATAGCATAAGTAGGCAGTAAGGTTCTTAGAATTTTACTTACCAATGTATCTTCTTCTAGTACACCTCCACCTCCTCGGATAGCATTGACTACCTCTTTGATTCTTGTGTTGTACTAAGTGATGTTTTCACCTTCTTTCATTTTGAGATCATCAAAATTTCCTCTAAGGCTTTCTGCCTTGGCTCTCAAAACATTTTTTCACCACCATGTACAAGCATCAATTTGTCCCACATCTACTTTGCAGTCTTGTAGGTTTTGACATCTTCAGATTCAGCATCAGAGAGTGAGGAAGCAAGCTCTTTCATCATGCACTTGTGCTCATCCTTCTCTCTCATTTGTTCAACTGTTGGTGCTCCTATGGGAAACACATATTAAGTATCTAAGTATTGAGTAACATCATTTCCAATACCTGATAAGTGGAGTCTTATTCTTCTCTGCCATGAAGAAAATTTATCTTTTTTCAGCTTGGGCACATCTCGTCTGTTCATCTTGTGATCTTTAGCTTAGGTTTTGAAACCTTCCTTCTAAGCACACAAGCTTTGATACCAATTTTTAGTAATAACTGAGAGGGGGAGGGGGGTGAATCAGTGGCCTCAAAAATTAATCCTTAAATCAACCCTTAAAACTTATAACCACAGATTATGTCTCAAGTTATCTTCTGTCCTACAAGATGAATCCCTTGAAATACTTATTTTAATTTTCAACTTGTCAGATTGCTTTTTAAATCTCTCTTCTATCTGATTACTGATAAGCAGTTAACTATTTACCGAAACACAGTAAATATGCAGAGTATACGTATAAATCCATAATTGCATATGTGAAATGTAAAATAGTAAAGTAATAAAATATAAACACATAACACATGGATTTTAACATGGAAACCCTGTTAACGGAAAAACCATTGGGACCGGTACCCCAAATTTTCACTCTTCTGAAGTGAGCTCTTTTAGGAGCCAACCCTGTTAAAGGTTACAAACACACTATTAGGTGTGACCTTGATAGAGGATTTAAAAGATAGTTTGTCAACTAGTATCTAGCATCTAATGCTACCATCCTTTATCAAACACTCACTTGGCCTATCAATAGGTATCGGGCATATCCAATGTTACTTTCATGATCAAACTTTTTGATACTCCTTGGGATTTATCTCAATTGTAAAAGAATTTTAAGTCCTGCTTGGTTAAGAGACTTGATGCTTCAATGGTCAAACTGAAACACTAATGATATGTTCATTCATACAACTCAATTGCAGATTTTTAGATCTATTGTAAGTCCATTACCTCTCTGATCAATATAATCAGTTCTATACCTTTGCTTCACATTGTTCTTCTTTGTGATGTTGTCTCAATGTCTGTCGGTGTCTGCAGAATCTAGCTCTTTCCGCAACTTGTTGATCAGGACTGAATGAAGACTTTCTTCTCCTTCAGATTTTCTTTTGCATCTTTCCTCTTCTCTTGTTCACCCCACACACCTATTCGTAATGAATTGGGATTGTCTCTATATAGACATGATTTACCTTTTCTTAGCTTTCTTGATTCTTGGCATGATCCACAATTCTTGCCAATAGATTTAAAGCAAACTCTTGTTTTATCTCAAAGAGATCTTCTTGCCAACTGGACAAATCAGCTTTAAATCAATTACTTATCTCTGGCTTTATCTGGATGATTAAAACAATGATAAGTATCCATTAAGTCTATTTATAGCTCTTGACAACTAAGCATTTTTTCATTTCTAAACTTTCTATTCTGTCGGTCAACACTTCAGTTAGTTATCGGTGATAACTGACTGTTTCGTTGGTGTGACTTCAATTTTCATCAGGATCTTCATCCTTGTCTTTTTCATCGGGCAAAACTAAAATTATTTGTGTTAGGATACTCTGTATTTTTCTTGTTAGGCAACACTGTAACTTTGCTCATCGGTAATGTTGTGCATTAACTCATCGAGTAACACTATGACTCTGCTCTTTTACTCTGACCGTCGGCGTGCACTCCGTCGGTGTATACAATCACTTAGTGAATACTTGACTTATATGCATTACTGATAGCATAGCCTTTGATTCATCAGTTCTCTAAAGTCCTTGGCAGTATTCCCATGACCATACAAATTATATCAAGTTGACATCAATGAAAATATAATACTTTAACTTATTTAATGCCTTGCATGATCATCAAATTAACATCTTCAAATATTCAATCAGTTACATGTCATCAGGTTATGGCACAAAAGAATTGGATGCATCAACTTTTAAAATTTGATGAAGATCACTTCCTCTAAAGTTTTAAGAGACATGCCAAATATTATCAGACCTGCTAAAATTATATGTAGAGAATATCAAATGGGAAAGGAAACTAGGAATATATTAAAGTACAAATAATATAATTTGACCAGAAGACCTTTAGATCTCATACATGTCGATCTATGTGGACCTACAAGAACAAGAGGACTCAATGGTGAAAGGTACTTAATGTTACTTATTAATGAATATTCTAGAATGAAACGTGTGACATTTTTAAGAAAGTAATTTGAAGCTCTAGATAGATTTAAAAATTTCAAGAATTTAGTTGAGAATCAAATGGATGCTAGAATTAGATGTTTGAGATTTGATAGAGTAGGAAATTTGCATCATATGAGTTTGATAATTTTTCTGACAAGTATGGAATTAGAAGAAAACTATATGCTCCTATAACTCCATAAAAAAATGGATTTCTTGAAAGAAAAAAATAGAACTCTTATAGTGTAGCAGCGTAAATTATATTCACATACAATATCTTGCTTAAAAAAGTCCTTATTTAGCATGTTTGGTCTTTCTCGTACATTTCTTCTTATCAAAACTTGATTTTAAATGCATATTAGTTGACATCCCCAAATACCAAATTAGACCCTTGACCAAAATTTGAGCTCATTTTTGGTAGTCAAGGGACATTATGTGGGTCTAGGGGCTCCCAAAACATTTTTGTCACCACCATGTACAAGCTTCAATTTATCCCACATCTGCTTTGCAGTTTTGCATTCTTTCACATCTTCAAATTTAGCATCGGAGAGTGAGGAAGAAAGTTCTATCATCATGCCATTGTGTTCATGCTTCTCTCTCACTTTTTCAACTATTTGTGCTCATGTGGGAAACACATATTTAGTTTCTAAGTATTGAGTAACATCATTACCAATACCTGATAAATGGAGTCTTATTCTGCTCTGCCATGAAGCAAAATTATCTTTGTTCAACTTGGGCACATCTCGTCTATTCATCTTGTGATATTTAGCTTAGGTTTTGAAACCTTCCTTTCTAAGCACACAAGCTCTAATACCAATTGTTAGTAATAACTGAGGGGGGGGTGGGGGTGAATCAGTGGCCTAAAAAATTAATCCTTAAATCAACCCTTTGAATCTTATAACCATAAATTATATCTCAAGTTATCTTTTGTCCTACAAGATGAATACCATGAAATACTTATATCAATTTACTACTTGTCGGATTGCTCTGTCAAACCTTCTTCTGTATGTTTACCGATAAGAAGTCATCTATTTACCGAAATACAGTAAATATGCAAAGTATACGGATAAATCAATAATTAACTATGTAAGATACAAAATAGTAAAGAGATTAATCATACACACATAACACATGGATTTTTAACGTGGAAACCACGTTAAAGGAAAAACCACTGGGACCGGTACCCCAAATTTTTACTCTTCTGAAGTGAGCCCTATTAGGAGCCAACCCTATTAAAGGTTACAAACACACTATTAGGTGTGACCTTGGTAGAGGATTTAGAAATAGTTTGTCAACAAGTATCCGGCATCTAATGCTACCATCCTTAATCAAACTCTCTTCGCCTGTCAATAGGTATTGGGCATATCCAATGCTACTTTTGTGATCAAACTTTTTGATACTCCTTGGGATGTATCTCAATTGAAAAATACTTTTAAGTCCTGCTGGGTTAAGAGGATTATATGCTTCAATGGTTAAACTAAAACACTAATGATTTGTTCATACATACTACTCAGTTGTAGATTTTCAGATCTATTGTAGGTCCATTACTTCACTGACCAATATAATCAAATGTATACCTTTGCTCCACACTTATTCTGCTCTGTCATGCTTGTCTCAATGTTCGTCGGTGTTTCCAGAATCTAGCTCTTCCTTTAGCTTGTTAATCAGGACTGAAATGAAGACTTTCTTCTCCTTCAGATTTTCTTTAGCATCTTTCCTCTTCTCTTGTTCACCCCACACACACAATTCATAATGAATTGAGTTTGTCTCTTATAGACATAATTTCTTCTTTTCTAGGCTTTCTTGATATTGGTGTGTTCCACAATTCTCACCAATAGACTTAAAGAAAATCTCCAGTTTGATCTCGTAGAGATCTTCTTGCCAATTGGATAAAGCAGTTTTAAATCAATTACTTATCTCCATAATATTTGGATTATTAAAACAATGATAAGTATCAATTAACTCTATCTTTAGCTTCTTGACAGCTAAGTATTTTGTCATTTTCTAAACTCTCTGTTCTGTCGGTCAACACTTTAGTTAGTCATCGGTGATGACTGACTATTCCGTCGGCATGACTTCAGTTGTCATCAGGATCTCCATCCTTGTCTTCTCTATCGGGCTACTCTGTGTTTTTCTCATTGGTCAACAATGTAACTCTACTCATCGATAATGTTGTGCATTTCCTCATCAGGAAACACTGTGAGTTTGTTATTTGACTCTCACCGTTGGGTGCACTCTGTCGGTGTATTCAGTCACTTAGTGAATACTAGACTTGTATGCATTACTGATTAGCATAGCCTTGATTCATGAGTTCTTTGAAAGTCTTTGGCAGTATCTCCATGACCATATAGATTATATCAAATTGACATCAATGACAATACAATACATTAACTGATTTAATGCCTTGCATGATCATCAACTTAAGATCTTCAAACATTCAATCAGTTACATGTCATCAGTCATTGACCTAATAAAGGTCCCAAAGAAGGAAGTAACAAATGAGCTTCCACCAAAGAAGCAAAGGATAGAAATAGGGGAACCTTATAATAAAAGGAAGATAGATAGAGTTGGAGCTCTGATAACTAGAAATAGGCCCTATGATCATTTATTGAGAAAACAAATCAGGGCAGGGAAGAAACTACAAAAAGATGCAGAGGAAGAGGAAGAATTACCTCTTAGGTCATGTACAGATGAGAGGTTGTTGCATCAAGAGGAATTCCTCAAGCATGAAAACTTCATAAAGACAAGAGAATTCAAGGATTTCCTCATATGGAAAAAGAAACAACAAATTGGAAAGGAGTTGCAATTGGTAGGTGGTGATCCAGTCACTCAAGAATCCTTACAAACATTGCAGGATTATGATCCTAAATATGAGGAGATAAAACCAGAACTGGAAAGACAACTAGTCAAGGCCAGTGGGATATTATTTGTGGAAGGCTGGGATTTGTCCTTAACATTCATAATAGATCAAATAAGAAGGCAACCTGATGTCAAATTTTCATCAGAGACTCAAGTTGGAGATATGATCAGAGGGTTCAGGTATAACCCTAAATCTCAGGCACTTGCAATGTGGAGCTTAGATCCTAAAGACCAAAAGCCATCTATTCTGAATATTCAAGAAAAAATGGAGGGGAATAAGATCATATGGACACTATAAAATATAGGAGATTTGGAAATATCCCAAGTGATGACTCACTTTTCTCAACTCAATGAGGCCAAAATAGCCCAACTATCAGAGAAATTTCAGAGACTTGCTAGTGATACTAGTGATATTGTAAAGGATAGGGAGCTAGCATTAATAGAGATCAAAGAATAGGAGAATCTCATAGATGAGCTTACTAGACAATTTCTAGAAACAATAGAGCCTTCCCCTGTTGAGCCAAAATAAGTGATGGATGTTGAAATCCAAATAGAGGATACAGGGGATACACCTGCTGAAAAAGAGCTAGGAGTTACAGAGCATAACAATGTTGTTTTAAAAGTATTAGCTTCAATTTTGTAGCATAAAATTGACACCATCAAAGATAATATTGATGTGGTGTATGGGGATTATGGCAATTTTCCAGACCTACAAGCAGAGGTGGCTAACTTTTTGACAATTTTGAATCCTTATTATGCAACTTGGTCTAGAAGAACATCACTTTTTGAGAGGTTGGCATTAGTACAACCATTAAGATCAGATCTGCCAGAAATAGTAACCATGGTTGGTACAAAAATAGAGCAGATTGGGGCCACCTTATCTTTTTTCAAAGGAAAGGCTAATCAAATTGATGCAAAGTTGAAGATGTTTGGGATAAGTTATAGTAGATTTGTACCCCCTATTAGAACCGAGGATGATCAGATCAAACCATTAGGGTTATGGGGATCAGAGTTTGATTATGTGCTTCCCAACAAAGACATTTATGTCTTTGATCAAGGAGAATTAGATATGGAGAGGTTCAACAAACTTTTTGATGAGGCAATAATGGCAAAAAAAAATGCAATAAGTTAATTGCAGATGTTAAAAGCATAATAGATGCTAGGTGGGAAAGGCAGAAAGATCAACTAGAAAGTATTCAAAATTTTGAGTGGCCTAAAGAGGATGATGTGACAACATGGTACATCATGACAAAGCCCAAGAAGAAGAAGCCTATCACAGTTGACTTAGATGTCATGGATGAAGAATGAAGGACACATGGCACCTGATCTATGAGCATATGAAGGTTAGTAATCTTAAAGAGATTAGTATAGGTTATCTTGTATTGGCGGTCACTAAATCTTATTAAAACTATCAGATACTATCCTAAATACATGCAGACAAAGGTGCCGACATCCACAAAAGGACAAAGTGCAAATCAGATTTCATTCCTCATTTTTTTCCTCCCACCGCTCGGAGTTTTCTTGTCTTTTGTCTCTTTCTATGTTTTTAGGGCTAGGTCTCCAAATCATCTGAAGCTTGTTGCATCCTTGTCTTAAGGATTCCAAGATGATTTGAGACTATATATATGTAATTGTAACCTTTTTGTAAAAGAGAGAGAGTTGGAAATTTTAATAGAATTACAAGGCAGACTAAAATTGTGTCTGAACCTTTGTACTATTTATCTATCTAAATGTATTTGAAGCTTTGATACATCAATAAAATATTTTGCAATCTCTTTTCTGCATCTGAATTGTCTCTTTAAATTTTTGTTATTGTTCTTGTGTATTTGTCTGTAAGGCATTTAAGCACACTGATCATAAGGTGATTGTGTAGTTATTTGTAAGTTCCTTCAAGGAAGGATTAAATTGTTTCAACTAACCCAAGGAACATAGCATTAGTTTGAGGATTGGATGATAAATTTGTAGGGAGATGATAGTTTATAAGGTATTCTATCTTTGTTGAAAGTGTTTTATTGATTACCTTACTATGGATTTATACAAGATATTGACTCATAGCCCAAGGATTAGGCACTGGTTTTGTGTTTGCTAAGTAATTGATTTATAATCCAATATTTTCAAATTACTTAATCATATACACTACAAAATGGATAATTCCATTCAAGTGATTATATTCTTAGGGTACAGTTTAGTTTGCCAATTCCTTGAAGAGAGGGTCACTAGGTTGCCCCTCCTAAAATCAAAAGGAAGAAGGATGAAAGTCCTTATCTCATTGGTTTATGTTATCAAGACCATAGTTTGGCTTATAGTACTCTATTTTAAATTAATCATTGCAATCTCCAAGGTATTTTATAAGTTGTTACAGTGAGGTCAGAAATAATAAACCAGTGAATGAACTAGTTTGTTAGTTCCTTTTCTTGCTGACATAAAAATACTTTTCAAAGAGCTTGTTCTATTTATCCCAAACACTGACCAAGAAAGATACAAAATGATAGAAACAAGGTTTTTAAACCCTCTGCACTTTGATCTCCACAAACTCTGGCGGGAATACCCTTCCAACTCAGAATAATCAAATCACTAAATTATCCTAGTAGAACATGAATGGAATTACATGGATTGACCACTGTAGCATTTATTGGAAAAATCTAACATAAAGGTAAAGATCAATTTTGATAGTGATAGTCACTTAATTCAGTGGAAAATAGACCAGTGCTTAATCCTAGGGCATGGAGTCACTTCTGAATAACTTTAACCAATCTGTTCATGAACAAAAATTTAAGACAACTACATAATCTGGCATAAACATAGATATACCTTATATATCTATCCTCACACATATAACAAATTGATTCATCAAATTCATTATCAACCCTAAATTTCACTAAAACAACCCTAAGGAAATTTTAATCTTTCCTTGAAAGAACCCTAAAACTATTTCAAAATCTTCCTAACAGATGTATAAATTGAACATTCCTTGAGCATTCAATTTAAATAAAATTCAGAACAACATAATGAAGAAAAAATACTCATCATATGTTTCATAAACTATTGATGGATTTAATTTGTATTCATAATCAGAATTGCTTATTACATTCAACAGTAATTTCAAAACCCTACTCAAAAATATATTGGTTTTAAATCAGAGTTTGTACATTTAAACTTGTACTTCTAAATGAAAAATGGCTATCTTCTTCCCAATAGTCTTGGAATAATTTTATAAGTAAGGATGTAACAAGCTAAAAAATACATGGGAAAGATTTACAAAATCTTTTTCAACATTAATTTTACAGTTAACATAAAAAAAAAATTTGTAACAGAAAACAGGTGGAAAAAGTTGGCGAAGTCTGAACAAGTTTTGTTGTTGGACTTGACAATATCCTCTTCATCCTTTTAGCTTTGCTTCCCACCTATTCACCTCTTTTTTGGTGGGCCAATCAAAGGTATTTTCTTTCTCCAGCTTAGCAACATCTTCTATCCACCTGGCATCAATGGTTGTTCTGGCCTCTGAAACAAACTTTGTCATATCTCTCTCAACCTTGAAGAGGTTGTCAATCAGTTCATTGCAATATTTAGCATTGACATCCTTCTCTAGGCGTTGCTTCATCTCCTCATCCATAAATATCCCATCAAATCCATCTGTCCAATCAGCTTGTGGCTTCAGAATTCCAGCTTCATCATATATCTTTGGGATCAGGGGAGGGCATTGGTCACCAAAAGGTTGCAATTTATTATTTATTAAGTCATCCTTGCCACTGGAGAAGCCATATGTATTATTCACCTCATTGATCATCTCAATAGTATCTGTGATTTTATTAGGAAAATCATCACTATATAACATGGTTGTCTTCAATGTGTCCATCATCCTGTCTCTTCCTGACCAAGTCTTGAATATGGGCTCCAAGAATGCCATAGCTTCAATAGTTACCTTTGATGCTTCTTGCAATGAGCCATACATTGTATACACTATGTCAGAGTTCTATTTCAAAACATCAATTCAATGTTGCAATATAGGCAATATAATAGACATGATATTTATGCTTTGTCCCTGTGACAATTCCTTAGACTGGCCTTTTGCCAGTGCTGAATCTTCTTTTGCCTCTGTGGCAATATCTGTTTCAAGTCTTGATATTTCTTGAGGGGCTAGAGTTTTCTCTCTTTTACTCTCCACTAATTCCTCCTTTAATTTTGCAATATGTTCTTCTAGGGTGTGATTGTGAATCACAATTTCCTCATGCTTCTTTGCCAATGCCATCATCTGGCCAAAAGTTGTTTCATACCTTATAAACAAGTCATCAACCTTTTCTAGGTTCATGAAGGATACTTGAGTCATAAACTGAGCTATCTCAGTGTTAGTGGTGTTTTGAAAATTCCAAATCATCATGTCTACTTTCTTTTCATCTCTCATGGTCATGACTAGAGGCTTTTGTGTAGCAGGGGCCAATGACCAAATAGATAGAGTCTTATATTTAGGATCAAACCCTGATCCTTTCAATACCTCATCAATTTCAAACTCTATTTTCATCAAGGGGTCTTCTTGCCTCCTGATTTGGTCAATGATAAAAGTGGACTGTAAGTGCCAATCTAGCATTAACAGCACCCCACTGTTCATCACCAATAGTCTTGATCTACAGTAATCAGCTCACTCTCAGGATCATAATCCTGGAGTGTCTTCACAATTTCCTCATTTTTGTCTTCCTAACCTTCTCCTGTGATCAGGTTCTGCCTTAGATCCTTCTGCTTCATTTTGATCAAGTAGCTCTTGAATTCTTTAGATATTATGAATTCACCATCTTTCATGAATTCACTTTCCATCATTACTCTCTCATAAGTTTCTTCGAATAATACCATTTGATTATCCCCTTGACCTTCAACCTAGGGTTCCTTTTGCATTTGCCTTTAGAGCCTCCTGAAATATTTTCCATGTTTTGCTATAATAGCCTTGGCCATTTTATTCCTATCTTTCCCCCTCTTGTGCTTTGTGTTTTTCTTTTTCTTGGGTGGCTCTCTAGCAGAGGTAGCTTCTTCACCCACCTCTTCTTCTTCTTGGAGGAGTTCTTCCTATTGTTCTTCCTATTCCTGTTGTTGTTCTTGGTGTTCCTGGTTATGTAGTGCAACAGGAATTGGGGATCCTTGGGATTGTGCATCTTCAGCACTGAATTATGGTACTTGTGCCATTAATGTATTATAAGACTTGAGCATCTCCTCCATTCTTTGTAGATATGGGAGGTCAGGGAAAAAACCAAAAAAATTCTTGTCTGATTCTTTCCAGTCAGCTTCTGCCCTGAGAAGATTGTTCCACTTCCTTCTTTCCTGGAATTCATGCCTATCTAGTTTATTTCTCACAATGTCTGGAATTCATGCCTATCCAGTTTGTTTCTCACAAACTGTTCTGGATCACATAACCTAGCAATTGCTGGAGATATTCTATACTGCTTTAGGAAATTATTGATCAGGTCAAAAACTCTCTTCCCAATATAAAAATCAAAACCAATCCATAACCTAGGGAAAAAAGTACCCCTTTTATGCCCTTCTAAAAACTCTTTGTCAACACAAGTAATCTGCCAAACAAACTCTAAGAAAGAAACCCTAAGAGGTACAAACTTAGGGATAATGTGAGGTGGTTGTGTACAACCATATACCCTTATGATAGTAATTTGATCAAAGAAGAAAAAATCACCCCAATTGTGAGTAATTGGCCAATTTGGAACAAATTTCCAGGTTCTTAAGACTCTTCTGACCTCATTTGAAAATCTTTGCCTATCAGTTCCTAGTAAGTCAAAAATTGGATCCACAATCCAATTACAAAAGCATACAAAAGATAAATTCACTGATGAACTATCCCATACTTGTGCCCACCTTTGGATTGGTGCATTGACACCATATTCTAAAACAAACAATTCGAGTTCTTTGTCCATGGACTCCCTGTTAAAATATAGAATCATACACATTAAATAGGAATAATGCTTAAAAGTTGGTATAGGGGCATCTAAATATATCTCTACCAATGCAACATGTATAGCTTCAACTATGTATCCCACAGAATCATAATCAGTGTTGACCTCTAGATGCTGGATATTCATGGCCATCATGAGAACATTCTGGGGTACTGTTGATTCTCCATCAAAACCTAATACTCTAGTTAGACCATATACTATGCATTTTATATAGTGGTGAAAGAGGGATAAGTCAAAAGGTGGTTTGAGGTTATCTGGGACTTTCACTAAATTCCTATCCACCCTGGGCATTATCTAGGCATATCAAACTTTTTGATTAATTTCTCCCTTATATTATAATCCACCTAAATTTTACAATGCACCAGTGAACCCAAAGACCTCTACTACTAATCTTTCGTCTATGGATACTAAGGTCTCTTTGTTTTTATTTCTGATTACCCTAGCTATTGGGCAATAATTCTTAGCAAGTTCCCTGATTAACCCTATATCCACATATATATCAGGCATAATTAACTTTTCCATGTTTAACTCCTAGGGATTGCAAATAGGCACAGGTTTAATCCTATTATTCCAAAAATAATGGAACAGAGTATTGCTAGAGAAGTTTGGAGTAACCGGGTTTCTGCATTGACATCATCTGTCTCTCCATTCATCCTAGTTAGCATTGTTTGCATTTGATGTCCCAGGCAGCAAATCAGAAAATTCTTCTATGTATTTCTTTTCTGTAGCCTTCTTCTTTTCAGACCCCTGTGAGGCAATGCTAGTAGTAGCTTGACTCATCTTTACTCTTTAGATTTCACTCTCAGAAAAACAAGCTCTATTGATTTCACAGCAAAAATCTTCAAAGTGCAAATGAGAGTTGTACAGAATCAAGCTCAATCATTCAGCTTTATAGCCATCAAATCGGCGTCTTGTCCATTTGAATGCCAAATTCTCGCACTTGTAGTGTCATGCAATCATCTCTCTGTAACTAATGCTACCATTAATTCACACTGTTTGATCCCTGCTGGAAAAAAGGACTCACTTTTCTCTTGTTTTCCTTCGTGAGCCTGAAATGAGCCACTTGTCAACTTGTTGCTAACCTGCTGTACCTTTCTTATATTCAAATTTGTCCTTGCGAGTGAGCGATAAAATGTTTCCTTTTAAGCAGTCGCGCACTCATGATCTATCTTTTCTTTTTTTCATATGCTTTGCGACTAGGCGATGACTTAACTGGCAACTTCATCATTTGGTAATCGCACACTCGCTGGCCTCTACTTATCATGCTTTGCACTTGAGCGAGTGAGCGGTTCTTCAAAACAATCATATATTATTTTTTGGTCACGTAGTCGCTATGGCTTTTTTATTTGTCTTTATACCTCGATGGGTGAGTGATGACTATTTTTATCACACACTTTACTTAGTCGCTCACTCGCTGATCTCTTTTAACTTAACTTCCTTCACCAGCGAGTGAGTGACAACTTTCCATTTTTCTTCATCACACACTCGCGAGCTTGAAATCTTAACCAATGCATTATCTATGAGTGAGTGGTGGCCAACATTATTTTATCAATCGCACACCCGCTAGCATCTTTTCACTTGACTTTATTCATGGGCGAGTGGGTGATAGCCTTTTTTTTCTTTCATCGCACACTTGCGAGCTTATCATTTGTATCAGTGAATCATTGGTGAGTGAGCGAGAACAAACTGATCATTTAGTTGCGCACTCGTGCACTTTAAAAACACTGAATACTTCTTGTGTGACTAAGTGACAAGGACCATCTGATGACCAAAACATATTGTATCATGTACTCCCGCTGCACAAAACACAACAATTAAGACTTGTGTGAGTGAGCGGTACTAAAAATGTCACTACCTCACGCACTCACGGGTTTAAATGATATGCATAATAACTTAGCCTGACTGAGCGACTAGACCTTCTCTTACATCACTCGCTCAGTCGCAGACCAAAAAGTGAAAGACCTAAGACCACTGCAACTATACGATGCATAAAACCTTAACTCATCACTGACTCGCTGGACCTTTTAACATAGAACTTGATCCCTCGCGAGTGACCGACATACAAAACATTTCCAACTTGCTCAATCGCACATTAAAAATCTGACTTCAAAATTACATCACGACTACGCGATTAACACAAATTAACAACCAAGTCGCTCACTCACACACCTAACTTGACTTAACAAGAGATGACTGCGACTGCGCGATTCATTCCAAAATAACTTGTCACTCACTCGCTTTCTTATGAAAAGACTTTAAAAGATCAACACGGGTGTGCGACTAAAGCTTAGAACAATGCAATTTGAAGACTTAACCATAAATTTGGTTTTTTGATAATAAAAGAAATGGATTTTGAATCAAAAGACGCGGGAAAATTTGCCAAAGCTTGGGATTTGAAATTTTTTGATATGCAGTGCTAACACTAGTCCACTAAATATATTGACTTAAGAATCAATAATATGTTATAGGTAATACATGCCTGAGTCTGTGGAGCTCAAAATAGAAGGGGGTGATAATAGGTATCCCCACTGTTATCAAATACCTCATCAGTTATCCTTTCTCTTGCATAAAAAGGAGTTTGCATTCAAGTAGATAAGTATACTGTCATTTTAAGGTTGTGCTGCAAGAAAAAGAGCTAATAGGAAACATGGATGCTCTAGCTGATGAAAGATTTCAATCCAGAAAGAAAATTGATGAACTACTTCCTGTAGAAATAGAGTAATGAATGATAAGATGACTATTATAAGACAATAAGTACCATGTTCATTGCAAAGTTCAAAATCCTTTCACTGTCAAAGCAGTGATATAGCATGGAAAACATAAAATATTTGTTGTTTCAATACAAAAAAATAATATGTTACAATCCAAGTAGCCCTTTTCACAAATTAATATGTTACACCCAGATCATCCCTATTCTAAACTAATTAGTTTATACAATTATATCTACTACAAGGACCTCCTATACCAATTTCCAAGGCTCTACTAGTCCATTTTATACTTTTGCCAAGCCAAAACTAAATCCAATTTATACAAATATATTGCTTGCACAGTGACAAATAAGTCAGAGGCCCACTTTGACAATTTATAACTTTTAGCCAAAAGAGTATCACCTCAAACAAGTTGGAACTTATGATTTTGTATATGGAAGTGTACATGTACGCCGAATTATAGATCTTTAGCAGTTGATTTGATATATTTTTAGGAATGAGAGGATAGGCAATTTTTAGCAACCTGTCAGTTCCATTTTTAGAAAGCATTTGAGGCTTTCTTTGATAATGGATATCTACATCTTTGGATGAATTTCCCAGAGCCACTTGTTTTGTTTCCTCTCTGATCAAATGATTAGAAGTATGTAAATTTTCCATGGATTCCAGAGGCAATTTATTCAGTCTGGTGAGGTTCTAAAAAAATGCTAAATATTTAATATAAAAGGAGATATTTAATGTAAAATAGATTTGGGGAAAGACTTTGAGGTCTCTACGTACATGCAAACAACAGACATAGAGCTGCTTTGCACAAGTTAATGCCATCATTTTTGGTACCAATAATTCTTGCAAGGTATGAACATGATGAAATTAGGTAAAGAAGCTTTCCTAACTAATACAGCAGGTGGGTGTAAAGCCCAAATCCAACAACCTTTGTTGGCATCCTCTTTGCCAGTGATTAACGATGGAGCTTTGGTGTAGGGCACGTAGATGAGGCTGCGTATTTGATGGGTATGTGCAGAGTATATGTGGTAAAAAGGCTTATAAATTACCAAGCAATGTGGAAAAGTTGGACATCAGTGGAAGTAAAAACCAATTGCGAATGGCATTGTGTAAAGACAAATTCAATAACCGCTGCTAGTTTATGCTACTTGTGCTAATATGGAAGATTTGTTGCAGGGTGTGGATATTCACTAAAGGTAAAGGGGCATATAAATAATTCTAGTGAAAATGGCTTTAAAACATGCAAGGAATATAATCAATAGGAGATATGTCATTTTCCATGGTTTCTAACAACCTTTGCCAATGACTATAGCTATCTCCATCGTGAAAGAGGCTAAAGTAAATGTCATTTGATGAAAATGCTCTGGTAGTTCAGTGATGTGGTTATAGGTAATGCACAAAAGGGCTTGATAGAAAGACTATAAAGTCTTCAAGAAAATGCAAGGTACGGGCATATGTAAGAGCATAACATCAGTAGGGTTTTGACAAATATCACAGTGCAAATTCTCTATTGGAAAGTATAGCGCCCAATTCAACAATCACTGCCAACATCACCTCTGCTGAATACTTTGAAGATTTGTGACAACTAAATGGATGTGTTTCTTGGTTGCCTATAGATCAAAAGTGGAGAGATTGTATAATATGCACAGTTTAGTTTTGCAAGGTGTAGATCTTACCTCTGCCCTCACCGACCTCTGTGCCCTTGCTTCTTCCACCCTAATTTGCGCCCTCCATGACATCTATGAAATGCGTAAGGAAACAATGAAATGATATCTTTCTTTTTTTTAAGTAATGCCCCTGTTCATCATAATTTTGACAAACATGGGTGTTCATCAAAATTACGATGAACAGGGCATTACTTTAAAAAAATCAAAATTTTCCTTCTATAATCCGACCAAGACAAATAAATATAATACCTCGTCAAAAACTTGGGTCAAAAATAGGGGTTAAATGTACTAGTGAGCATAATGAGATTATCAAGAAAGTTGAAGAAAGCAATACAAAGAGTCAACACCAACAATGGTCTAGGCTTTACCGAAAATGGAGAATCATCAAAACAAACTGCTCCAAAGAATGTCTATGAAAATCCAAGACCTAGAAAGCTTACATGCAATCACTGTGGAAAGCAAGGCCCTACATCAAATGTATGCATAAGAAAAATGAAAGGTATTCCAAAATCTACATCTTCATTCATAGGATTTTGTTATAAATGTAACAAGAAAGGACATAAAGCATATGAATGTAAGTCTGAGATGAAACAACCAAAGAAGGAAACCTACATGGAAAAGTACTATCCTCTTTGCAAAATGAATGGGCACACAACTCATGAATGTTGGAAAAAGAAAAGGCAAGCATGGAAGCCAAAAGGTCAAGAAACTCCCTATCAACCAAAAAGAGTCAGTAACCAGTATATATGGGATCAAAACACTTGGACAAATTGTACAGCATGTGGAAGATATGGTCACAATGTTGCAAACTGTATGAGACAATGGACTAGAAATTCTAGAGGCTGGACTAACCCTAGAATGGCATGCTTACATTGTCATAAAGTTGGTCATCTCAAGAAAGACTGCAGAGACCGAATGACAGAGACCAACACATATCCCAATGGAAACACCATTGAAGATATCTAGAGAGAAAGAGACAAAATGTGGAGAAGAGCTTCAAACAATGATGAAGCTAGACCAAGCAATGCAAATGGTGACACCCCATCTATCTTTACGTCTTAGGAATAAGTTATTCTGCACTGGGGGCATCTTTGTTGGCATAAGTCAGTTACGGTTGCTAGGTCGATTCTATGATGGTTTGTCTCCCAAAACATGATGATTTTCATTACTTCCAAAACATTGTCACTTCCTCGAAACCAAGGTGTCTTTTGACGACAGTTGCATGACATTCCTACCAAGACACATTGGATCGCAAACATGAATGCATTATCCTATCAAGGCACAGACAGGGAACATCATATTGCTTGTATTACGCTTTTCTGATTGATGAATCTTTACTATGTTTGACATATGAATGAATGAAGTACTACTTAAACACACAGTGTGATAATGGATTGATTATAATTATTTTATGTC
>MU225863.1:2878176-2888530 GCA_018584345.1 Thuja plicata
AAGGCAATAGATCGATTTTAGCGGGTTTCCTATGTTTTTCATGTTTTTCACTAACCCCATGTTGCTAATATAACGATTTATTGAGTGTTTGTGTATGTTCCGACAGGTACCCATTTACACACGAACAGGAGATACTCAAAATGTAACCAACATTTATAAGGTTACTGGAGGAGATTCACAACAACAAGATGCATACACCATAGATAAGAATGCAGAAATAAAGAATTATGAAGCAAAGAACACCGATGAAGGAGATAAACCAAAAGATGGTACTCCTAAAGAAACCAACAAAGGTGCTACTGACAATGTAAAGGTGAATGTGAAGACGTCTACAAACACCCAACAAGATGAAACCGACACCAAGTAGCAAAAAGAAGCACAACGGGTAACTTCATCAAGCACAATTGAGAAAGCTGAGAAATTGGAAATGGTTTTACATTCTAGTGATTCACAAAAGAAGAACAAGAAATCAAAGAAGAATAAGTTGGAAGTCACCTTGGATGAACTTATTGAAATACCAAAGTGTGACCCATCTACACTTTATTTTGAAGCATTACAATAATACAGTGAAATATGTCAAAGGTAGGCATTACAAGAGAAGCTGAAGAAACAACACAGGGACTCCATGGTACTAGAGACAACACGGGACATATTACATCAAATTGTGCCTGATATTGATATTGATCAGAAAAGCCCATTCTAGATCAATTATCCACTCTCACCGAAGCAATAACAACTCAGAATATTGATACTGAGAAGGCAATTGAGGAGAAAGCAGAGCTTAAGTACCAAAAAAATCTCATTGAAAATATCAGCCAAGAAGTGGCGGTAAATAAGGTAAAGCTATCAAAATTCATTACTGAATTGGATCCAATTATAACTAAGGCTATAACCTTAATTCAAAAACTAAGGACAATTGAAAAGTTCACAAAAGAGAACAGTGACAACATTGCAAAGCTGGATACAGATCTAGCAAATAGTGCAAAATGCTTAACCACCGATGGAGACAATACAATTAAGTTACATTATGAGATAATCATTGAGATCAAAAGGTTAAGGAAGGAACTGTGGGAAGTAGAGACACACTTTAGGGAAGAATTAACCGATCTCTAAGCTCAACTTCTACCAAACCTTAGACTGCTTCAATAGCATATCAGTTCAGCAAGGCAACTGATAGAAACTCCTGAGATGTTCGTAGCAGACAACATCTATGACATGCACTCCAAGATCACACTCAAGCACATGGCTCTGAAGAACCTAAAATAAAAATGGGAGAAAATTATGGAAGACATGAAGTCTTCACGCTCCCACATTTTTGATAAATTATAAGGTAAAGACCTTTTCCCTTAATATCAAAAAGGGGGAAAATAATAGTACAAAATAAAAGGGAAAATGATATGTACATTCATTCATTCAGATGGGAAAATGGTAAATATGTATATATGGGGAAAATGATATATATATATGGAAAACGATATGCAAAAGGAAAGATATCATATGTACAGATATACTGGCATATACATAGGGGGAGTCATTAAATGACTAAGGATTATATATGTTGTATATACTTAATATTCTGTTAGTATTTTGCACATATTAGTTTTTGATACTAATGTCAAAGGGGGAGATTGATGACTTTAATTTTCCATTAGTATGAAAACAAAACTTGCGGTAAGCATACACAAAAAGATAGGACAAGAGAAAATCGAAGATCAGATAGAAGGAGATAACCGAAGATGACTAAGTGCAAAGAGAATCGACGACACAACTTTGTGTGTACACCAAAATTACAAAGCAGAAAGATAAAGAGGAATCGATAGAGGAACCCAATGTGTAGGATATAGTGCAAACCGATGAGATAGTTAATATGCAACCAACAGAACAAAACCGAAGGACAGTCAGAGCATAACCGACAAACAGAAACTGAAAGTTAGTTGCAGCTCGCAAAAAGTGGATCTGACTTCCACGTCAGATAAACCAAGCTTATTCTATTTATAGGATATATATTTTTTTTAAATCCATTTCTTTAGGGACAAGAAACATGAATGTAAGTGCTTTAATTAGTCTAACTGATTTAAAACACATAGACTAGGAGATCAAGGTACAAGTTGTAAACCTTATCTTAGAGTTAACATTATTTTTCTCAAAACTTGACGATGTGAATCCATCTTATAAATAGATGATGCAATCATTCATTATTAAGGATGTGAAGAGAGAGGAGAACATCAATGAAGCATACAAGTAAATCTATGGATTAGATTGAAACTTTCAAGAAAAAGAACAACAAAAGGTGAATTTGGTTATCAGAACCAAGAACAAAGGATACCGAGAATCGGAGGTATTATTCAATCACATTAGGTGATAATATTTTTCATGTAAACTAAATTGGATCTGTATCAGTAATAGGAGGTTTCATTTACCAGATTAATTTGTAATTTTCTGTCATTCTAACAAGTGGAGCAAAGTGTAAAAATCCTTTTAAGGAAGGTGGATTTAATAGTCCAACTACAAATCTCTTAACCGAGTGCACACTCAACAGTGTTGCTAAAGCACTTAATAGAGTAGACTTTAATAGGTATCCATCGATACTCTTAACTGAAGGCATTATATTTTCCATTAGTATACACAAGGAAAGACATGATCTACACCATCGGTTTATACTACACCGACAGACAGGGCACAACACTACCCGATGCCAAGGTTACCCGATATTGCAAAGTTGTAAGCATCCTGAAAAACACTATTAGGTGTTGTCTGATGACAAAAAGGATACAAAGACCCGACGAGTAACAACAGTGAAACCTCATATAATAGAAAAGAGAGGAACCCAACAGACAAAGGGAACTTGACAATCAGTTTGACAAAGGAACACCGACAGACTTCAAGTTCAACTCGATGACCAAGAACCGGTAGTTAGTTACATCCCGCAAAAAGTGGATCTGACTTTCCACGTCAGATAAATCACTGAAGTTGTATATATAGCTTCTTGATTTACTTTAAATCCATTATGTGCAGAGGAAGCAATGTATTTAATATTATTTTAATTAGTTTTATTGATTTAAAACATGCAAAATAAAGATCAAGGTCAAGCTGTAAACCTTGGATCTAAGAGTTAACATTCTAATGCGTGATTCTAAGATAGGTCAATTACTTGTATAAATGGATGCTCAATCTATTATGATCAGTTGTTGTTCAATGATGATTGTAGCCATGGAGAGCATCTAAAGACCAGACAAAGGATTTCATGTGGAAGGACAGAAAAGAATCAAATCAATTTCAAGAACAGGACAGAGGCTACCGACGAGCAGAGAAAGGTATTGATCAATCACTTTAGGTGATATTATTTTTATGAGAACTTTAATGGATCTATAATCAGAAATTGTAGATTGCACACTGTCAGGTCAACATATGTACTCATTCTAACAAGTGTAGTACACTTATGAAATCCTTTCAAGAAAGTTGGGCTTAACCATCCTACTATAAATCTCATAACTGAGTGCACACTTAAATCAGTGTTTCTAAAGCTCTTAACATAGTAGATCTTAATAGGTATCCAATTTAATACTCCTAACAAGGTAGATCATCAGAAGTAATCAAATTGTAAGCCTTAACTGGCTTCCTTCCATTCTACTGATAGTGAAGTTTTGTGAGTGCCATCCCCACCATAGTTTTTACTTCCTAACAAGAGTTTTCTGTGATATCATATCTTGTGTTATGTTTTTATTACTTTCATGAATGTTGCAAACAATTAAATATTATGAATTAATGTTACATGCATAAGAAAGAACAACAGTAATGGTCGATAATACAGTAATGACTGATTACTAAATATGAATGGTGAAATGAGTTAAAAAAATTTAGAGGTACTGATTCACCCCTCCCCTCTTAGTACTAATTCCCATTAATCCCAACACTTAACAGGGTAGATCATCAGAAATGATCAAATTTTAAGCCTTAACTAGCCCCTTCCAATCTGCAAATAGTGAATATTTTGTGGGTGCCATCCCCACCGCAACTTTTACTTCCTTACAGGATTTTTCTGCGATATCATATCTTTTGTTATGTGTCAAATTACTTTCATGAATGTTTCTATGAATTTTCACATTTATTTTAATGTTATGAATTGATATAACCCACATCAAGATAGTATAGATCAGATTGAATGGACATACAATTGATTGCTAAGGTTAATTGATAAAAGGATACAAAAGTTTTAGAGGTACTGATTCACCCCTCCCCTCTCAGTACATACTTCCCATTAATCCCAACATTGACATCTATGTTTTCTAGTTGTACTTTACGCCTGAAAACAAAAGTAATTAGCTATACATATGAGACATTAAAGAAGACACCTACATATATAATTACACATAAAAATAAAAAAATTAACAAAAACTTACATGTATAAATTTGATTCAACCTAATGTACCATCAACATCCTATCTTTTCTGCAATTATTCTATGATTGCCTCATGTCTACCATTGAAAGTGTCCATAATATTTTATTAGCATGTATCCCTTTGTATCTTTCCAATTTGATATTTATTTCCCCTACCAAATGGGAATAGTGTATAATCTTCTTTTTTGAGTGGTAGTCTTCAAAAGCTCGCAAACCATTCCTTCTTGTTAAGTATTTGCATAGCCATGTACTAGAAAACACAACAGACCCAATTAGATACTGAAAACCATCATCATCTACTTCATGACATATCATCTTTTTCTTAGGTTCTAGAGATCGAGCTAGCCAATACTCAATATGTTCTTCATTATCCTCTGGTGTAACAACAACATACACATGTCCCGCAAAAAAAAATTCATTACATGTACAAATAAAAATTCTTAGACTTTTAATTCAAATACAATAATAAATTATATACATTAATAATATAATTTAAATTTTTACATGAAATTGAATTAAATACCAGTTTGTATGAGGTCTGAAACACGATCATAATCTTCTGATGCAAATGCATGATTTAGGTTTTCATTTCTTATATCATCTTGATCATGTGTCTCACTAGGTGTTAAGGATTTATGTTGTCATTCTTCAACCCATTCCATATTCTCGCATTCTTACCATTCACTTGAAACACAAAATAGACAAAAAAAAATGCAAGCTCCCTAGTCCATATAGTCCAAGTTTTAGAATTAGAACTCCTAAATAAATTCCATTTAGCTGACCGATGATTGTATCATAATCATATCTTGAAAGGATATTCTTCTCTTCAACTAGCTCGAAGAAATGTTTGATTATAGAGTTCTGACTTGATCCTATAAACAAACTTGTTTTACATCATTAAACAATTGTATATGCATCTTTAAATTTTTCTTTTTCATCAAATTTGAGTTGCATCTGCAAAGGGCTCTCTTAACACATGCACCGACACCATCATGTTCTCCTTTACCCTGTCTAGCCTAAAAGAACTCCAAATATGTTGGATATTTTCTTATGTGTCCTACTCAACCAATAAAATATTCTAGCATTCTGAATTTCCTTGTGCAATTATCTGACCATATTAGATGTTGTGTTATATGAATTTCTCTCTCCCTTAAATTCTCATAAAAGGTCTTAAAGAAATACAAGACAAACTCTAATGAGTGTAATTTATTATCACTCATATAGAACTGGTACTCTCTCAAAAAAAATTGATCCTCTTTTGTACTATCAGGTGCATGCCTATAGACAATATGAACAAAAAATGTTACTTGCACTAAATTATAATATTGTGATTGGATCTCATCTTGTGGTGCAAGTGTGTAGTTCTCTGCAAAGTCAATGACTGAAATTATACTACCAATTTGAAATGTATTCTTGCATATGTAAATTGTCCATCAAGTTATCTAGCATTTTGAGAGTGTTTCACATATTTAGGTACAAGCTTACTCTTGAATTCATTCATAAATGCATGAACACTAACTTTTTTAGTAATTAGATCACACTGTTTTCCAACCTTTCCTTCCTTTAATGGATACTCAATAATTTTAAATATTTTTACATCAACAAATTGATGTCTAAAACAAATTGAAAGATTTTCATGCAAACATTCATCTAAAAATGCAAGATTGCCACATACATCACATACACTAGAAACACATGCATTCAAAAGAAAAAATTTCTCATTAGGTGGGTTACAAAATAAGCCTGATATAAACATCTTTATAGTTTGAGGTCGTATATTTATACAACATTTCTGCAACATTTCATTAGTATGCATGGTAGAACGTATAGATAGAAATACATCATAATGATAACAGAATTAAACATGAGTTTTGCAACAACACGTGACTCTTTCCTTGTTAATCCTTACATACCATGGTTTACATTTTTTAAAAGATCTTTGACTAATACTAATAGTTAACACCTTAACATCCAATTTTTTTTATACAATTCAATTTGAGTCATATCCAAAAGGTGTTTTGGATGTGGATCGTGAATTTTTGAGCCGACTCTTAATTTAAGAACATCTCTAGCATTAGGTGATACTCTTGTATTATCGTGCCAAAAAATTTCAATCAAATTTTTGACTTCACTAGTAAGTTTCATGTCAGACCTCTGGAGTCTACCACTAAAGCTCCACAAATAGTTTGTCGAACCACTTTCAAAGTTAACTCTTCTCTTTATAACTCTTGCTAATTTTTTACGATGAATATTAAAATATTCACTTATGTTTGTCATCATTTTTTTTATCATAAGTAGTTTTGTTTACTAAAGTTGTTGTTATTGCTCGTCGTGCCACATTCCTATATTTAGAATGAATTTTCTTTCCGATTGTGTAAAAGGCACTAGCAATAGTTGATACAACTTGTTTTAGAGACTCATCCTTCTTCTTGGATTTCACATAAATGCCTAACCTCTTCATCACTTTTCACATTTTATTCATTTTAATTAGTTGTAACATTAATTGACATTAAAACCCAAATTTATTATTGTAAAAAACTTGTCTAAACAATCTAGTCGTGTGTGTCCTAATCTGTCTCCATGAAACCAAACCACGCAAATTGTCTAGCACATCACTTTTAATTTTAAATTATTTATTCATTTCATTATCATTCAAAGGGGTTTTTTTCTCAATTGATGTTTCTATTTCTACATCCACATTGTTTATTTCAATTGTCGTTCGATTGTCAATTCAATTGGGGTTTTAATTTCACTTTCAATTGGGGTTCGACTTTCAAATCCTTTATCATTATGATTAAAATTAATACTTTGTGGTGTTTGATGTGCAATATAATCTGTTATTCTATTTTCAGGAAGAAAATCTTAATGATTTAAAGAGTAACCTACTTCTATAAAAAGATCAAGTTCTTTATCAGAATAAGTTTCATTTGATTGTGAAGACATACCTATATCCAATAATGGATTAGAAGATGCACCTAAATTTTCTCCTATTGTATGTTCTTCTTCAACCTCTACATCCATCATGATGTCCTCAATGTTCTCCTTTTCTGAAACAATTTTTGAACTTGATGCTCCAACATTATTCAGTTTTTGAATTCTTTCTTTTCTTTATCCTTGTCATTTTCTCTCATTCTCTCTATTTGTTGAAATCTCATCAGCTGTCAGAACCTTCCTTTGCCTCTTTATACGTTGCTTTGATCTCATGTTTGCACCAAAAATTGAATTCAAATTATTCTCTTCATGTAAGATCCAAAACAAGACAAGAAAAGAGAATGTTGATTTAAAATATTCTTTCTGCAACACAGATATGATATATAAATGATTGAATAATCGTCAATCATTCAGATCAGGCCCACAATCCTATTTTTGGTCTTCAATGGATCTATAAGAAATGGGCACCCGTTATTTAAATGGAACGGGTGCCTGTTTCTATTTCAACGGTCTAACTAGTGTTAGTAATAACTGAGAGGTGGGGTGAATTAGTGGTCTCAAACTTATCCTTAATTTAACCACCAATCAAATAAACCTCAGATTATTATGTCCCTACAAGATACATGCCATGAGATACTTATAATGATTAACTATCTGTTGGATTACCTTGTCTATCCCTATTCTCCTTGATTACCGATAATTAGTATAACTATTTACCGAAATACAGTAAATATGCTGAGTATACCGATAAATCCAGTGTTAACTATGTCAGATACAAAAAAATAAAGAAATGAATCATACACACATAACACATAAATTTTTAACGTGGAAACCCTGTTAAGTGAAAAACCACTGGGACCGGTGCCCCAAATTTTCACTCTTCTGAAGTGAGCCTTGTTAAGAGCCAACCCTGTTAAAGGTTACAAACACACTATTAGGTGTGACCTTGTTAGAGGATTTTACACATATAGGTTGTCACTTAGTATCGGGCATCTCATGCTGCCATCCTTGAATCAGCCTCTCTCTTAGACTGTCAATAGGCATCAGACATATCCAATGATACTTTTATGAATCAACCTTTTTGGCACTCCTTGGGATGTACCTCAATATATAGAAGACTATTAAGTCCTGCTCTATTAAGAGACTTGATGCTTCAATGGTTAAACTGAAACAAAATGATGTATTTCTAATGTAACTTGAATTGCAGATTTTCAGATCTATTTAAGTACATTACCTCTCTGATCAATGTATCAATTCAATTCTTTTGTGCTCCATACTTTCTTCTTTGTGATGTTGTGTTCACTGTTTGTCGGTGTCTGTAGAATTCCTTAGCTCTAATTTAGCTTGATTGATCAGTACTGCATGAAGTTGTTCTTCATCAGTTTCCTTTTTAGCATCCTCTTTCTATTTACTCCCCTTAATCCCTTTTCATGTGATACGAAAAATGAATTAAGCTTGTCTCTTATATAGACATGATATTCACTGTTTCTTGATTCTTGATTCTTGGAGTGAAAAACAATATAGCCAATTTTGATTTAAAGCATAACTCCTAATTTGTCTCATAGTTATCTTCATGCCAACTGTACAAATCTTCTTTAAATCAATCACTTAACTCTAGTCAAAATAAAACAAAGAAAATGATCAGTTAAGTATATATTTAGCTATTTCTAGCTATATATTTTGTCATTTTCTTAACCCTATGTTCCGTCGGTCAACTCTCCAGTTAGTCGTTGGTTACAACTGTCAGTTCCATCGGTGTGACTCCAGTTAGTTTCAGGATCTTCGTCCATCGAGAAACTCTATTTTCAGCTTGTCGGGCATCCTGTGATTTTCTTCGTCGGGCAACACTGTCTTCTGCTTGTCAGGTATTACTGTGACTTTTCTTCTTTTCCTTTACCGATGGTGTGCACTCCATCGGTGTTTGTAGGTCACTTAGTGAATACTTGACTTTTATGCATTGCTGAAGGCATAACCTTTGTTCCATTGATTATCTGAAGTCTTTGGCATTATATACATGACTATACAGATGATATCAAGTTGACATCAATGACAATACAAATCATTAACTAATTTAATGCCTTGCATTATCTTCAACTTAACATTATCAAACATTTAATCAGTTGCATGTCATCAATCTCTCCCTTTGGCATTGATGGCAACAAACTTATATTATCACACTATACTATTTCTAATACAATATGAAATACAATTGTTGAGATTCATCAGACTACCAAACAGTTTGTTTTGATATCCGATAAAAATGTCTGACTACCGGTAAGCTCTATTTTAGCTTAGATTTGATTCTTGCAGCTCTCTGTATTTCTTGTTCTGATGTGTTGTGTCCTCTCCTTGTGTCAATATCTCTCCTTTGACTATTCTTTACGTTTGATATCTTTCTCTCTTGTCAGCAACTCTTCCTTTGTATTAACTCCTTCATACAAACTCTCTCCCTATGGATATGATCTCTCCCTGTTGGAGTAATCTGATAATGGATAATCTTTCTTCTTTTTCTGAAGAGTATGATAATATGGATAAACTCTCTCCCATTGACAACAATGCCAAACAAATATTTTAGCAATCAAAGTGTTAGCATCAGTATCTTCCTTCAAATAAAGATTATTGTTTTCACTAGTCCTTACAAATCCAATACTTATTAGATAGGAATGAAGTCATTCATACCAGGCTCTTGGAGCTTATTTCAATCCATATAAGGCTTTGTGAAGTCTACATACCATGTCCCTCTTGTCTGGATCAACAAACCCTTTTGTTTTTTCAATGTATATTTCTTCTTCAAGTATTTCATTTAGGAATGTTGACTTGACATCCATTTGGTATACCTTGAATCCTTTGAATACAGCATAAGAAAGTAATATTCTTACTCCTTCTAGCCTAGCAAGGGGTGCAAAGGTCTCTCCATATTCTATACCTTCCTCTTGTGCATACCCTTTGCATACTAGCCTTGCTTTGTTCCTTGTGACTTCTCCATTCTCATTCAGCTTATTCCTGAATATCCATTTTGTACCG
>MU225863.1:2899282-2916473 GCA_018584345.1 Thuja plicata
ACTGATTCACCCCCCCCCCCCCACCTCTCAGTTATCTCTTGGGACTATTCCTAACAATTGGTATCAGATCCAAGTGCCTTGGAGAGAAATCTTAACAGCTTAAGGTAGATCAGATGGCATACTTTATAAAAGAGAGTCCTAAGTTTGATGGAGAGAATTATCGTGATTGGAAGAACAAAATGATAACACATCTACAGTGTGTTGGTTTTGATATTTTTGAAATAGCCACACAAGAATTTTTTGTTCCCTCTCTGAAATACCTTGCAAAAGATGATGCTACTAGTAAAAAAAAGGATGTATTCACCGCTAATGCAATTGCCAAGGAAGCCCTTATAAGTGCATTATCTGACAGTGAATTCTCTAAGATCAAGAAAGTAGACAAAGCCTACACCATATGGAAGTATTTAGAAGATATGTTTGAAGGAGATATTCAAGCAAAGAATGCGCAGAGAAAGACATGGAAAAAGAAGTATAACAACTTAGAGATGCTACCTGAAGATAACATCAGAGCTTACAATCAGAGGATTAATGAAGCAATTTCAGGAATCAGAAACAATGGTGGAGAAATTTTAGAGGAAGACATAATGGACAAACTGATGACTACATTGATAGCAGACTATGAGAGAAAGATCAATATCTTAGATGAGACTATGAAATTTTCAAAAGACTTCAAGAGAGAGACTTTGATCAGCAAAATCTTTGCATTTGAGATATCAAGATTGAAGACAGAACCCAAAAGTGAAACAGCTTTCAAAGCCTCAATCCATGGTAAGAAATCCTTGAGCAGCTCTAGTAATAAAGAGAAAGAAGAAGTGGATACAAAACTAGAAGAAATAATTGCTATGATTGCCAAGAAAGAAAGGAAAGGTAAAGGAAAATATAAAGGACAACTACCATTCAAATGTTTTTCATGCAACAAAGTTGGCCATTTTGCATCCAATTGTCCTACAAGAGTCAAGAAGTTTAGATCAGATTACAAAATATACTAAGGAATGCTATCATGTTGAAGACGGTGTAACTGATGATGACTCGGGAGAAGATGAAATTGGATTCATTGTCATTAAAGACATTGAGAAAATGCTTGAAGAAATGGACAATGAAGATGAAAAGAAAGCACAAGAGTTAGTATTAGTTTCCAAAGCAGACATCAGAACTGACTGGATCATTGATAGCGGATGCTCACATCACATGACAGGAGACAAAGATAGATTTGTACATCTGGACAAGTACAAAGGTGGTATGGTTAGTTTTGGAGATAACACTCCCAAACCTATGATAGGCAGAGGTTCTATTACCTTAAATGGAAAGTACAAGACAGGTGATGTTCTTTATGTTGATGGTTTACATCATAACTTACTAAGTGTTGGACAATTGCTTGACAAAGGATATCAGTTGGAATTCAAAGACAACAAGTGCATCATTAATAAAAAACAAGGAGATATGATTGCATCAGGATCTAAAGCTAGAGGTAATTTTTTTTAGCTCAATTCAGAAGTAAGTTGTTTTGTTGCAAAAGTAGATGACAGTTGGCTATGGCACAAAAGACTTTGTCATATCAATTTTGACAACATAGTAAAGATAAGCAATGTAAAGGTAGTAAGAGACCTTCCTAGTATTTCAAGACTAGTTGATACTATGTGTAGGGAATGTGTGATGGGAAAGCATGTAAGGAGCTCATTCAAAAGCAAGCAGAACTCGGCAAAAAAAAATTTGGATCTAGTGCATACAGACTTATGTGGTCCTACTCAAACAAGATCATACTATGGAGAAAGGTATTATATTTTGTTTGTTGATGATTTTTCAAGCATGATGTGGGTTGCGTTCTTAAAGGATAAGTCTGAAGCTTTTGAGAAGTTCAAAATATTCAAATCTAAAGTTGAAAATGAGTCTGGATTAAAACTAAAGTGTCTGAGATCAGATAGAGGAGGAGAATTCACCTCTGACCATTTTTATGAGTATTGCGAAGAACATGGGATCAAAAGGAAGTTGAGTGCTCCAAGAACCCCTTAACAGAATGGGATTGCAGAAAGAAGAAATATAATCATACTTGACACAGCGTGCACTATCATGATAGAAGGAAAAGTTGCACACACCTATTGGAGAGATGCAGTCAATACATCAGTCTATACTATCAACAGAATACAACTAAGGCCAGGGACATACAAAACACCTTATGAACTTTGGTTTGGTAATGTACCTACAGTAAAATACTTCAGAATCTATGGAAGCAAATGCTACATCGAGAGAGATGATGGTGCTGGTAAGTTTGATGTTAGAAGCGATGAAGGTATTTTCCTTGGTTACTCTACTAAAAGAAAATTATATAGATGTTTTAACTTGAGATTGAAGAAGATAATTGAAAGAACACATGTGAAGATTGATGAGAAGTTCATGATTCAAGAAAGATACTATGATTGTGCACCTATGATTGAAGACGAACCCAGGCCTAGCAGTAAAGAAACAGTTATTAAAGAAATGTTTGATTGTATTAATGTATCATGCAATGACCTTGAAATAAGAAAAGAGGAATCACTGATTATAGATGAAGATGTCACACCTAAAGTTCCAAAAATCACAACTAGATACTATTCAAAGGAAGATATCATTGGAGATCAAAGTAGTAGAGCTTTGACAAGATCTAAAGAAAAAGGTTTAACATTTGATGAAGAGGTATGTTTACTTTCACAAATTGAACCTGTAAATGTTGAAGATGCATCCAATGATTCAGATAGGCAAAAAGCAATGAAAGAAGAATTAGATCAGATAATCAAGAATGATACATTGGAATTGGTTCCTAGTGTGTGCTAACAATGTGTCACACTTCTATGAATCATTCCATCCAAGGTTTCTAAAGAATGAGGCCTCAAATATTGACTCATAGATCCCTAGTCATGGAGTGCAAAGGTTTGTAATGGAGGCCCTCAGATTGACCTAGTTGTGCCCCTGCACGTACACCATGAAATGGGAGATTCAAAGAGAAAAAGCAAGGATGCTAGTCTCCATGATCATACAATATGCAATGAAATGAAAACTATTTTATATGATTGCAATGCATGAAAAGAAATTAATCTAAATGATAACAATGCAAGATTAATCTATGAAAGGAAATATGCAAGCTTAATCTATGGAAGAAAATATGAATTTAATCTAATATGAATCTAATCTACATGAATAACCATGGATGCAAGAAGAAGACAAGAAGAGAGAAGTTGCAATATCCAAGCTTGAGTGCTCAAATTCTCCTCCAAAATTGCTCTCCAAACCTGCAGCATAACAATAGCATAAAATCTTGATTATCAAATGAGGAGAGGTTTCCTTTTAAAAAGCAATGGACGGTAGAGATTAAGAGGCAAAAAATCAAAGGCTATGATTAAGAGGCAAAAAACCCACCACTTAGGAAGATGTGCAGAAAAAGGAACTTTATTTAGTTTATTTCCTTTTTCAACAAAGAGGGATTTAAGTGGGGGTTTTATTTAATTAAAAGAGGGATTTTCTTTTAACTAAATAAGATTATTTAATTTAATTAAAAAAGATATTTTAATTAAATGAGATAATATTATTTAATTAAGCAAGATTTTAATTAAATAAGATAAGATTATTTAATAAAAAAGGAATTTTAATTAAATAAGATTATTTAATTTAGTAAAAAGTAATTATTTTCTTTTAATTAAATAAGATAATTGATGAAATGATCAAACCTTAGGAAATATTGAAATAATTGAATTAATTACGATTTGATCAAGGAAATTGATTTAAATTGAAAATGTTGCAAATCATTGATTCAAGAATTTGATAAATTGATAAAATGATAAATGGGGCCCACAGTCTAGGCGACCATTTTAGGGTGCATACATTTGCCCCTCTTTGACTAATGTGTGATCATTTTGGGAACACATGTAGTTAAAGAATGCAGTTGAAGTGTGAGATCAATTTGGGATCACAAAACAACACAGACATCAACACCGTTGTAAATAAGTAATTGACATCAGAACAAAGATAAGCTGATTGCAAAAAACACAAGGTCAACACCGTTGTAAATAAGTAATTGACATGTCTAAGATAAGAATCTCAAGCAAGGTTGCCCCAAGCGGAACAAATGATAGGATTGATAAATCTGAATCAAGGATTGAATTTTGATAGGTACTGCCCCCTCGTGGTCGAAATTGAAATGAGATAGAGGAGAAACAACAAATTGATAAGTTTGATCAAATCGAACTAAAGATAAGGTTCTTGATGTAAGATGAAAGATATAAGGATCACAGAACTAAGGTAGATCATCCAGCATGAAAGATTATGCCCCAAGGTTGAATTAGAAGAAAAGAAGTGGGGTGAAAGCGAATGGAAGATAGAAGTTTGGAAGAGGTGGAAAGAAATGGAGAGAAGAAAGAGAATCTGCCTTAAGAAAAAGAATGCCCCAAAATTAATCAATTGTTTAAGGTAGAAAATTTTGATTGAGATAACGAAAGAAGATAAGGAAATGAAGATCAGAACGTGATCACATTTGATTAAAAGTCCACAAGAAAGATGAAGGAAACCCTCTCAAACTCATAATGCAGCCTAAAAATGAAAACTAACATGAGGTCTAACAATGCAAGCTACATGAAAATGCAAAGGTGTACTTGCAATAGAGCAACTGTAACATAGGACTTTGTGTTCATCATTCATTATAGAATGTTAAGGAACTTATTTTCATCATTGGGCCATTATTAACGGACATTGAAAAATCACACAATCATCACTAGTCACAAGCGCAACTATGAAGATATGAATGTGATTTATATTGGATTAGAATGTGGAAAGATTATAACATAAGCATCAAATACATAAAGGTCAAGATGAATGTGATGTTAGCTTACCCAATTTAATATAGCAAAACCATGCTCGCATCAAGGCATAGAGGCCAGGATGACCAGCATAACGGTTGTGCAAAAATAGTGAAGCATAAAGCAGGAAGCAAATAAAAACATGTTCCATGCCCCAAGTCCTCTAGCTATGCATCCCAGAGAGACTTATTAGACAAGGACACTCAACAAAAATAGTAACAGTCAACACACAAAGAAAATATCATAACATAGCTCAAGCATTAAGTGTTGTGTTTAAAAATTTAAGTGTGTTAACTGATACTAAGTTCCGAGGATAAGGATTGAATGCTTGCAAGCAGGTAAGACCACATGACAAAACTGGGTAAGACCAAACCGATAAGTGTTGAAAAACACTCAACGTCAAGGGTTGTAAAAATACAGTTGGGGTGGTGTTGAAAAACATCATTTGTGAGATGTCCTAAAGACTAACACATCCAAGAGACCAAAGCTAACATAGTTATGCCCCCTAGACAAAGACAAAGACCAATTCCAGACCAAGGCAACAAGGACAAGGCATGATGGAGAGAGGCTAAGTGTCGAGGACACATGCTAAGAAACAAGGGTGCAAAGGTCTCAAGTAGCGCCTATTTCCAGGTTTTCACCACTTGGATTTTATTACAATTTTTTCATTTTTTCATTTTTTTCTTCTTTTTTTAAGGACTTTTTATAAATTTTTTAAACTTTTTCTACCAAGGCGCCTATTTCCAGGTTTTCACCAAGGCACTTTTTCTCCTTTTTTGAATTTTTGAATTTTTTGAATTTTTTTTATTCTTTGGAATATATAATTTTTTTGAGATACATCAAAGTGCCTATTGCTAGGTTTTCACTTAGATGATCATTTTTTGAGGACATTTTCTGATTTTTAGCATTTTTGACAATATATCATTTTTTAAAATTTTTTCAGGATCAATAATTATGTACAAAGGATGCCCCCAGATAGAATGGGCATCATGGATAGAACTTCTTCAGGTGCAAGACATTGATAGGACCAGGGAGTTGTTCTCCCTCTTCTGTAGACAGTAAATAAGCACCTAACCCAAAAGTTGTTGTAATGAAGTAAGGTCCAAGCCAATTAGGTTCAAATTTTCCCTTTTGATCTCTATGCTGTTGATTCTTAGGATTTTCACGTAGGACAAGATCTCCCACTTGGAATTCTCTAGGGAGAACCTTTTTGTTGAAGGCTTTGGACATGCGCTTTTGATAAACCCTCATATGGTCAAATGATGCTTGACGTTTTTCATCTAGAAGTTCTAACTCTTGAAGTCTCATGGCACGGTAGTCTTCATTTGTAACTAGACCATGGAGAGAAACTCAAAGTGAAGGAATCTCAACCTCCAAAGGTAACACTACTTCAGCGCCATATGCAAGGGCAAAAGGAGTAGCCCCAGTAGGAGTACGAATACTCATTCTATAGGCCCACAAAGCTGGATTTATCTGTAAATGCCAATCTCTACCATTCTTACAGACTGTTCTATGTAAGATTTTAAGAATGGTCTTGTTTCATGCCTCTGCTTGACCATTTCCTTGCGGGAAGTAAATGGAGGACCAATGTTGTTTAATCTTGAATTTCTTGCAGAGTTGTTTAAGGTCCTTATTTTTGAACTGGCCTCTGTTGTCAGTGATAATCTCAGAAGGCACTCCATATCGACATATGCTATGGTTCAGAATGAATATAGAGATTGTCTTGCCTGAGGCAACAGAAAGTAAGACAACTTCTACCCATTTAGTGAAGTAATCAGTAGCAGTGATAATAAAATTGTGTCCACCTGATGAGTTGGGGTGAATCTTCCCAACAAGATCAAAGGCCCAGTGCTGAAATGGCCAATGAGATATAGAAGGAATGAGCTCCTTGCCTGGAGCATGTATCAAGTTACCATGTTTTTGACACTTTTCACATGACTTTGCAAATGTTACTGCATCAATCTGCATTGTAGGCCAATAGTACCCCACCCTAAGCAACCTTTGGGCCATGGAAAGACCATTGGAATGTCCCCCACAAATGCCCTTGTGGATGTCAACTAACGCTTGATCAAATTCTTCCTTTTCTAAGCCTCTAAGAAGTGTTCCATCTAGACCCCTCCTATACAAATCACCAGCGATAAGGGAATGGCAAGAGGTGTTTTGGGTAAGGTTTCTGCGCTCAGATTGGTTAAAGGTTTTAGGTATAATGTCATCACGAAGGTATGAATAAATGGCTCCATAATGGGATGACTCACGACCAACAAGGGTATAAATGACATGGCTTTCTTGGGAGTCATAGATAGGGTGATGTAGCTCTTCCACCAGAAATTCAAATCTGGATTCATGTTAATATAACTGAAGAAGTGAAGCAAGTGTAGCCATAGCATCAGCTACTTTATTTTCTGGTCTAGGGATTTGCTGGAACATGAAAAATGTGAAGTATCATTTCAAGGAATCAACCATTTTCTTGTAAGGTACCATTTTCTTATGTTTTGTTTGATATTCATCATTAACTTGGTTGATTATTAGCTGTGAATCCCCATAGATGTGTAACTCTGTGATTCTCCATTCTATGGCTATCTTAATTTCATTTGTTAAAGCTTCATACTCAACAATGTTGTTTGTACATGGGAACAATAATTTGTAAGACTTAGGAATTGTGTACCCATAAGGAGAAACAAACAACACACCAGCTCCTGAACCATTTTTCATAAAGGATCCATCAAAGAAAATCTTCCATGTTCTTTCAGTCATATACATGAGATGCTCATCTAGGAAGTCAACTTGAATAGGTGCATTATCTTGTAACGGGAAATCAACCAATTGGTCTGCTATGGCCCGTCCTTTGATTGCTTTATGCTCAATGTACTCTATGTCAAACTCTGAAAGTATCATCATCCATTTAGCAAGTCTACCTGTGAGAGAAGCCCTACTTAGCAAATATTTGAGTGGATCTATTTTTTCTATGAGGTGTATAGTGTGCGCAAACATATAATGTCGCAACTTTTGGGAAGCAAAGACAATAGCAAGGCAAGCTTTCTCAATGCTAGTGTAGTTAACCTCATATGAAACAAGAGTACGGCTGATGCAGTATATTTCTCTTTCTTTCCCATTTTCATCAAGTTGAGCTAGTAATGCCCCCAAGGAAGATTTTTTCGCTGAAATGTATAAAATAAGTGGTTTCCCAGGGATAGGAGGCATTAAAATAGGAGGATTTTCCAAGTACTTCTTGACTTGATCTATGCTCTTTTGACAATCCTCATTTCAAACACATTTGACTCCTTTGTGTAAGTTCTTGTTGAAGGGTTGAGCTCTATCTGCTAGTTGTCAAATGAATCTCCTTATAGATTGAAGACGTCCCTGAAGACTCCTCATTTGACTAATGTTTCTAGGAGGTGGCATATCTATGATTTCTTAAACTTTTTCTGGGTCCACCTCTATTCCTTTTTCTGAAATGATGAATCCGAGTAGTTTTCCAGAGGTGACTCCAAATGCACACTTTTTAGGATTTAACCTTAGTTGAAATTGTTCCATGCAATCTAGAATGACTGCCAAATCATCTAAGTGTGTATCTCTTTGTTTAGACTTGGCCAAGGTGTCGTCCACATAATCTTCCATGTTTTTATGCATCATGTCGTGAAAAATAGTTGTCATAGCTCGTTGATAGGTAGCTCCTGCATTTTTTAATCCAAAAGGCATAACGTTCCAACAATAGGTACCCCATACACAAGTGAATGTGGTCTTTTCTTGATATTCAGGAGCTGTCTTAATCTGATTGTACCCAGAAAAACCATCCATCAAAGAATAAATCTCATAACCCGTAGTCATATCCACTATCATGTCTATATTGGGGAGTGGAAAGTCATCCTTTGGGCATGCTCTATTGAGATCTCTAAAATCTATGCAAAATCGAATGGATTTATCATGTTTGGAAACTGGTACAATGTTTGATATCCATTCAGCATAGGCAATAGCTCTTATAAATTTTGCACCAAGGATTTTTTCTAATTCTTCTTTGACTAGAAGAGCTATGTGAGGATGCATCTTTCTCAATTTATGTTGAATTGGTTTGACATTTGGAGCTATAGATAAGTGATGCATGATAAGATTTATGTCCAATCCTGGCATATCTGAATAAGTCCATGCAAAATTGATCTTCTTTTTCTGTAATAACTTAGTGTAAGCTTCTTTTTCTTGAGGTGACAAGGACTCAGCCAAGTGTACTATTTGTGGAGCCTCATCTGTACCCAAATTGACTGCTTGTGTTGGTTCAAAAAGCACTAAAGATTGATCTTGAAAATAGTTGGGGAGACAATCAAGTACCTCACCCTTAGGTGCCTCAGAGAGGTTTTCACCCTTGGATACATCATTTCTTTTTACTTTTTTCAGTTCTGACACCGCCACACAGTGGTTTTTTCCATCAGAACACCTATTCTTTTGATTTTATTTTCTTTGTATCTTGTGACTAAGGTACTTGATGTCTGGATTTGTCATACTAGTAGTTGGTTCACTAGTCGAAGAGACTACAGGTTCAATGGCATTTAGATAACAAACTATCTCATAATCATTTTGGAATGTTAAAAGCTCAAGTTCTTGATAGCATTGGGACCAATCAATGAGGTCAGGATGAATAAGAGGCAAGTCAATGACTGGTTCAAGGTTATAAATGTGAATGATATTATCATTGGTGACCAAAGAGTTAGAGTCCGTCAAGTATCCCTCTAAGCTACCCAAAGCAGGATTCATCCAAACAAGTGAAGAATCATCCACTAAGGCAACACATGGGTTTGAATCCTCTAATCCTATATGTGACTCGTTGGCTACCTCGGATTGAAAACTATAAGTGTGAACAACATCAATATCTCTATCAACTATGGAGGGATTTGGAAAAGAGTCACATTCATACTCATTAGAACTTGTATCTGAACTGCGACTAGGATGCTTACACCATGAAGGTTTGGGACATCTTGATGTAGAAGGTCCAGTTTCATCAAAAGCAACATCTTCTCTTTACATTAAATGAACAAGATTCTTTCATTGACGTTCTCTCAAAGGATCCTCTATATCTAATTCTTGTTCTAAAGTTGCAACTGATGCATGGGTGACTAAAATATCTAGATCTCCCCAAAGGAGAGTAGTGGAAGGGACCCAATCTTCACCCATATCTTTCTGATTTGTCAAATTAGGTACATACTATGGTTCATCGTCACTATCCAACTTTTCAAAGAGAGGATTACTGTGCTTGTTGTAATTCTCAAATCCTAGGCCAACCGGCTTCTTAGACTTGCGTCCAAAAAGGGCATGATCAAGAGGTTCGGACCTAGCATCCAAATTGTGATTAAGAGGGCCATATCCAGGATAGCCCATATGTCTGACAAAAGTACACCCTCTTCCATAAGCCTTAGGAGAGGGAGAGAAGTTCTCATTGTGCATATATTTTTCTTCTCTATAGATCCAATCTCTAACAAATGTCTCCTCTTTCTCATTTTGAATAGGCACTGATAATTCTACAAATGTGCCAAATAAGGTCATAGCTAAAGAGGAAGGTTTCTTTTCTTTTGAAGGTTTTCCATAAGACCAAGGTGAAATTGGTAATGTTGTGAGGGAGTTGAGTTGATAACCCCCCCCATACCAAGGTCTATTGACTTAAGCTTGTCTTTACATTCAACTAAGGTTGCATCAAAATCTTCTGCTTCTCTATTGAGGGGAACATGAGCCCCTGCCGAAATAGAATTAACTGATAAAGTGTTATCCCCAGGTATACAAATCTCTATTCCATTGTAGGGGAGCTTAACACAGTGATGATAGGTAGACAACACTGCTTGCATATCATGAATCCATGGTCTACCAAGTAAGATATTATACGCAAGGGGTCCAGCATCAACTATTTGAAATACAATGTCTTTTTCAACAGGGCCAATCCTAATAGGAAGGACGGTCAACCCCTTGGAACTTCTTTCTGCCTCATCATAATCTTTGATAGTAATCCTTTTTCTGGTATTTATGACTTTCTCAGAATAACCCAATTCTTTCAAAATACTAAAAGAACAAATATTAAGCCTAGCACCCCCATCTATCAACATGCACCTGACACAGGTTCTATGGATTATGACCTCAATATGAATGGCAAGATTGTGCGGATGGCTCAAAGCTTTATCATCATCTTCTGAAAAGGAAAGTAAATGAGGGGTAGCAATGTTATTAACCATATTCTAGAATTGATCGACATCTAAGTTTTTGGGGACATTTTCTATGCGCAAAGCATCTTCAAGGATTTTCTTATGTCTTGGGGACAACTCTAAGAGCTCCAAGATCGAAATATGAGCTGGGGTTCTCTGCAATTGATCAACAAGACTATAGCTCGACTTAGGATTGACAACCGGTTTCAAGGTGACAGGCTTGGATGCCACTTGCTTAGGTTTACTAGATTGACTTGAATTGGGTCCTCTAATGACAATGGGACCTTGACTTTGGGTAACAACATTAAGGGCTTGAGATGAATTTCTAGAGTTGGGACCCCTTAGCACCACAATAGGTTCTTTGTCAAAAATAGGAGGAGATTCTTCATCTAAATCATAACCATAAGGATCTCTTCCACTCATCATGTTAACATTTTCTTCCACAAATTCAAGCATGTTGATAGTATTCTCCGCATCTGTGTAAGTATAATTGATCTCAGCTTTGCCATTCTTAACTTTAGAGGTTTCCCCCTTTTCATATTTGGGCAAAGGTTCCTTGAATGCCTTATGATCAGCGTTCATATTCAATCCATCTATTGTAAGTTGTCCACTCTCAATGAGATCTTGAATAATATGCCTGAGTTTCCAACAGTGTTCAACGTCATGTCCAATACCATTATGAAATATGCAAAAGGCTTTCTCCTTCCACCAATGTGGTTTAACTTTTGGTATACAAAAATTCGCAGCATCTTGAGGATGTGCCAGATTGTTAGCAATAATTTTCTTTAAAATTTCCTCATATGATTCACCAAGTTTTGCAAATTGATGTCTTTCACTCTTAGGCTTACCTTGGTAACTTGGCTTACTTTCTTGTTGATTGGATGTATTGAGCTTTGTAGCTTGAACAGTACTAGATAAGTGGAGCACATATTGATCTCTAGGTTGGGAGGAATCCACAACTCCATCATTAACTACTTGTTTGTTCCTATTCCAATATTGGTTCCTCCCTTTATCCTTGTTAGAGTTGTTGTTGTTGTTTTGACCATTGTTGTTGTTATTTCCATGTTTAGTCAAAATTCCTTGTTCTCTTAAAACATCCTTGATTCTACATGCAGTTTCAACCATGGTGTCGAATGAATCAAAAACCATTTTCTTAACCTCGTACCGCAATTCGGGAACCAAGTTGCTAACAAGGATGTCAATCTTTTCATTATTAGGAATAATTCTAGAATAGCAAGAGTACTTTCGCCTCCACCTTTGCAAGAAAGTAACAAAGGATTCCCCTTGGTTCTGCTTTAAGTTACATAAGTCCAAAAAGTTGATAGATCTTGAAAAATTGTATGCGAAGTGTTGAACAAATTTGTGAACAAGCTCCTTGAAAGTCTTAACAGGGGGAGTTATCTTAGTAAACCACTCCATTGCTTGTCCCTTAAGACTTAGTGGGAATAACCTCATACGGTATGAATCATCTAGATGGAACTCAAAACTTGTGGTATAAAACTGGCGTACATGATCAGGTGGATCTCCACTCCCATCATATTTGTCATATTGAGGAATTTCAACCTTTCTAGGAAATTCTTTCATTTCAACACTCTTATCAAAAGGATTAGGACAAACCGAGTCCAATGAGAAAGAATTCTTAGGTGCAAACATCTTGTCCATTGTTCTCTGCATTTTGTTGTTCTTCTCCTCTTGGGATGGACCTTGCTTCTTAATAGTTTTATCCACATCAATGTTGTAAGGGAATCTAGCACCCTTGTTGATTAGGCTCTCTAGGAACTTATCCTTGTTTTTCTCTAAATATTTCTCCACATACTGTTGAAAAAGTGTCTCTTGTTGCATTTTCATGAAATCTTGGGAGGTGTGATCAAAGCTCGAGCTACTACCCCCATATTGTGAACCATAATGAGCATGTTGGGAAGGTTTTCTTGAGTACCTAGGAGGTGTTGGTCTCCTATAATGATCATGTCTAGAAACCCTTCTTCCTCTTGGGCTAGGAGATCGTGATGGCGATCTTGAATATCTCCTACTTCGTGGAGTCCTAGGAGGAGTGGATGGAAGAGAACTGTTTCCACCACTAACATGCATATTATTGAATGGATCATTGAGTTGTCGAGCCAAGAGCCTATCTTTCTCTTCTTGAAAGGCTTTCTTTTTCATTTCTATCAAAGTCTATTTCTTGAACTCTAGGCGTCTAATTTTTTCTTCCTTATGAGCTTGTTCATCTTGGAATGTTTTCTTTTTACGCTCAATCCTCTTGAGTCTGTCACTCATGTAATTGGTAGATGTTTTAAGAGGTGAACTTGGTCTTGAATTTCAAAACAAGTTGTTGGTATAAGTTGTATTGATATGAGTATCATAAAGTTCATCCCCTTGGTTCTCATGTTGTGATAACTCATCTTCATAAGCATGTATCTTACCTCTCTCTCTCAGCCCTTTGGTGTGCATCTAGATATCTTGTTGAAATAAGGGGTGAGGCCGGTCTACTGTTATGAGAGGAACCACCAGATGAAATAGCAACCCCATACTTCGCAAACATGTCATCAAGACGTTTATCCCTGTCTTCTCTCTCTCTGAGTCATTGTGTAACTCATATCCATAGAAGAGTGAGAAGATACTAAGGTGGTACCCAACTCACTAAGATGACTCTTGGAATCAAACCACACTTCTGAGTTGTTCCTAGGTGATTGATCAAATATGGGTCATTTTCCCTTATGTTTTTGGCGAGTTTGAACTAAGGGTAATTGGTTAAAAACCACTTGAGGTTTTTTTCCTTGATTTACTTGATATCTCATTGTAACTGGCATGAAAGAAAAGGCACTAGCTGATAGGATGACCCTAAGATACATTGGTACCAAACTAGGATAGTAAAGGCATTAACTTGTCCAAAAAGAGGTGATAAGATAGAAAATTGCAAGAGGCGTAAGCCAACACTGCCACAGAGGTGCCCAATAAATTCGGGGGAATACCCTAGCACATATGGATCAGGAGGATGGTCTGACCCAAATTATATTAATTGAAATTTAAATTGTATGAAAGTGAATGGACAAGAGACTACCAAAACTCTCCAAGTGTGTTATCAAAGAAGCTATAGGTTTATCTTTTCAACAAGGATGGTTTCTAGCTTACCAAGCTTCCAAGCAAGGTCACTTGTGAAATCAAAGATTGCTAATCCAAGAGGTCAAAAAGCAAGAATCCTAAGCTAAACAATCTTCTAACAGCGAGGTAAGTAATCCAATATGACCCGAATCAACCAAGGACACTAGAAATGAAAGGATAGAAAATTGAGCAAGTTGTAAAAAGTTGGTTTTTCGACTTGGGAACTCAGTTTTTGTTCATTTTAAATAACCAACTAGATGCATTAACATATTTTTGTCATGAATCAGGCACGCAAGATAGCAATCAAGGAGTTCAAGCAATCAATGTCTTCAAGCAAATGAGCAAGGTACAAAGCAACCTTGCACATGAATATGGATAGTGTCATAGTATTTCTACTCCATAAGAATTTTACTTGTGTATGTTCTCAAAATGTTTTCCAATCACGCACATAGTCCTAGAAAAGAAAAATCTGGTTGCACTATGGTTCTTAGTAATGGTTTGACTCTGCAACTTTTGCAATCTCAAGTGGGTGCAAGCCAATCCTGGCGCACCAAGGTTTTCACACATTCCGATAATTTAATCAATCAGGAGCTACTAAGGAGATCTGACAACCCACAAGAAACTACACCCATGGAGATTTCTTCCACAAGGATATTTATATAGCGGTTGTTGCTACCATGACAAAAATGGCTATTATCGCTTGAGGTTCTGTCCACATGGTTTACCCAATAAAGGGAGTGTCCACTACAGTTAACCCTCTCTAACAAGGAAGGCTCACAATATGGACCACATAGGGACTTGGTTTGGATTCAAGGGTTCCACGTTTCTGATTCTCCCAAAAGGGAAAAAAGCATAATCCTCTAGCCTCTTCACCTCACCCAAACATAGAAAATAAGATTAATTGACCCACTAATTTGAAATCACCTCACCAAAGATAAATCAACAACAATGACCACCAATCTCGAGAGAGAAAGTACTAATCAAAGTTGAAGACTAAACCAAGTTTGAAGTAATGACAAATCCTTCCCTACCTACAAGGGGATCTATCGTCAAGAAGAGCTTCATAGGTAAGACAAGAAAATGAAGCCCACTCTCTCAAGATCACCAAAAATAGTGTTCATAAGGCCTAATTACTTTGTGAAACATATATGCAAGAAAGAAAATCTAGGTCCATTTTTAGAGCACCAATTGGAAATGTGATCTATGAAAGCAAGAAAACACTCAAGCTAAACATATGAGATGTTCATTATTATTTCCAAAATTCAAATGTTATAGAGATGCAACAAAATACCTCAAATCCAAAGCAACACGAGCCTTTTATTGTTTATCCTTGCAAGTCCAAGAAATCCCCACGAACTCTTCAACAAGCAAGACAAGCAAACAAGATATGCAATGTATATTCAACTTATGCAAACCCTAGGGTTAGATCTGAAAATCAATTGTTATGAGAAATAATAACCAGCAAATAATCCAAATGATAACTCACATCATGCATTGAACCATGAGAAAAATAAGTGCAAGCTAATCATTAAATGCCCTTTTTTTTTTTAATTTTGATTTTTGACCTAGTCAACAAGATCTGATTTGTTTGCTATGATTTCGGCGCTAAAAATAGAAATGCAAAGAAGAGACCCCTATTAAAAAACAGAGATCTTTCCAAATATGTAAATGTTTTAGCAATATTTTCTGATTTGTGCCCTAGGGACCCTATTTATCAAAACATACCAGTTTTTAAAGATCAGATTTGAAGCCATTATTTGTCATAAAAATAAAAAACACAAAGAATATACCCCCTGTATAATTCCAAGACCTTTCCAAAAATGTAAATTTTTCTAAAACATTAGCTGTTTTGTGACCGGAAACAAATTTTCATGAAAAATCATAAAAAAATTATAAATCACGGAAAACTATCCAAAAAATCCGATTTTCAAACTGATACACCTATGACCCAATGCCAACTTGCAAAAACAATTTCAAACTAAAACTCCTAGCTATTTGGGAGATATGATCAAATCTTTCAAAAAACCTTAGGTTTTATCTTCAACTCATTCTGCACAAGGGTTAGGCTTAAAAAACTTCAATAAAATAACCATGTAAAGATTATAAAATCTGAAAATATGAATAAAATAAAGGAAAATCAGGAGCATCATGCCCCACGGTGGGCGCCAAAAATGTGTGCTAACAATGTGTCACACTTCTATGAATCATTCCATCCAAGGTTGCTCAAGAATGAGGCCTCAAATATTGACTCATAACTCCCTAGTCATGGAGTGCAAAGGTTTATAATGGAGGCCCTCAGATTGACCTAGTTGTGCCCCTGCAAGTACACCATGAAATGGGAGATTCAAAGAGAAAAAGCAAGGATGCTAGTCTCCATGATCATACAATATGAAATGAAATTAAAACTATTTTATATGATTGCAATGCATGAAAAGAAATTAATCTAAATGATAACAATGCAAGATTAATCTATGAAAGGAAATATGCAAGCTTAATCTATGGAAGAAAATATGAATTTAATCTAATATGAATCTAATCTACATGAATAACCATGGATGCAAGAAGAAGACAAGAAGAGAGAAGTTGCAATATCCAAACTTGAGGGCTCAAATTCTCCTCCAAAATTGCTCTCCAAACCTGCAGCATAACAATAGCATAAAATCTTGATTATCAAATAAGGAGAGGTTTTCTTTTAAAGAGCAATGGACGGTAGAGATTAAGAGGCAAAAAATCAAAGGCTGTGATTAAGAGGCAAAAAGCCCACCACTTAGGAAGATGTGTAGAAAAATGAACTTTATTTAATTTATTTTCTTTTTCAACAAAGAGGGATTTATGTGGGGGTTTTATTTAATTAAAAGAGGGATTTTCTTTTAATTAAATAAGATTATTTAATTTAATTAAAAAGGATATTTTAATTAAATGAGATAATATTATTTAATCAAGAGAGATTTTATTTACATAAGATAAGATTATTTTATTTAATAAAAAGGAATTGTTTTCTTTTAATTAAATAAGATAATTGATGAAATGATCAAACCTTAGGAAATATTGAAATAATTAAATTAATTACGATTTGATCAAGGAAATTGA
>MU225863.1:2917052-2929712 GCA_018584345.1 Thuja plicata
TGCAAAGTGAGTTTGAAATGAGCATGATTGGACCTATCAAATATTTTTTGGGATTGAATGTAAAACAAACAGATAAAGGCATATTCATAAATCAGTCTAAGTATGTGAAGGAGATATTGAAGACTTTAAAAATGGAAGATTGCAAACCAGTAAGCACCCCCATGATAATAGGAAGCAAGCTTTCTAAAGAAGATGATTCCATAGCAGTTAACAAAACATTATACAAGTCTATGATTGGAAAACTCATATATCTTACTCAATCTAGACCAGATATTTCTAATCCAGTTGGCATTGTTGGAAGATTTTCAGCTGAACCTAACAAAATCACCTAATGGAAATAAAAAGGATATTCAGATACTTAAAGGGGACTATAGACTATGGTTTATGGTATCTTAACTCAAAGAATATACAACTTCATGTGTATACAGATGCAGATTGGGTAGGTTGTGTTGATGACATGAAGAGTACCTCAGGAGGAGCAGTATTTCTTGGAGATAGGTTGGTTACTTGGACAAGCAAGAAGCAGAATTGTATCTCTCAGTCAACAACAGAAACTGAGTATGTTACAGCAGCATTGAATTGTTCAACAATGGTTTGGATCAAACAGATGATTAAAGACTTTGGTATTCATATTGATTATCATATTGTTATTCACTATGATAACACTAGCACTATCAATATGTCAAAGAACCCTGTGATGCATGCAAAGACAAAACACATTGAGATCAAATATCATTTTCTAAGAGAAAAAGTTGCAAAAAAAAAAGTAAAGTTGGATTATGTGAGCACTAAAGAACAATTAGCAAATATTTTTACAAAGCCTTTATCAAAAGATACTTTTGAGTATCTCAGGGAGAAGCTGAGAGTAATTCCCTTTCCTAAGTCTGATTAGAATTTGGAGCAAGAACATCAACCCTTGGTGACTTATGAATGGTTGACTACTCTACTTCTGGAGTAGTGCCTGTGCTTAATTGTTTTTGGTGCCCTATGCCATTGATGTCAAAGGGGGAGTATATAGTTAGGGGGAGCATATACTCTAGGGGAGTATACAACAATAAAAAATATAGTAAAAAGAGATGCGGTAGTTAAGATGAGCTATTGATGAGGATATTGAGAAGAATGTAAAAAGAAGAAGGATACTTTGGGTTGATGGTGTTTTTCATATCATATGTTTCCATCAATGTCAAAGGGGGAGATTGTTGGAGGTTTGCTTCTGTGAAAGTAGTTGATTGTATGTTTGTCATTGATGACAACATATAATATACAACAGTGTCTTGTAAGAAATTATTAGTACAGATATTCTGGAGCCTTGCACATTTACATCTATGTTGTAGACATGTTCTGGATGCAATGTTCATACACGCAGAGTCAGATATACAGTTTCAGTTGAGTTATGTTAATCGGCTTTGGCAATCACAGTTTCTAGAGATTATCTGTTAAGAGTTGACGTATTTACATTATTTCCTGAGTTGCGCCTATCTTCAGGATGTGTGTGTTTGTATTCATGTTTAGTTATGAGTTAATAATTATTATCCAAAGGCACTAAATGTGTTTTAATAGAAGCGTGTTGTTTGAGTTAATTTTGTAGAGCTGACTATTTGAAGTGACGCGTCCACTCATTTTGAGTTGTGCGGTCCTAACTTTGATTGTGTGCTTAGTTAAGCCGACAAGGAATTTGCTAAAGTGTTTCCTATAGCTGTAGTGACCTTATCCTTGGGGAAGATACATATAGCAGTTCAAATTTGATCGCTAAGTGTGAAAATGAAGTGAAAAAGAAAAGACAGAGCAGAGCAGAAAGTTAGACAGTAAAAGTTGAAGATCTATGTGAAGAAGTAGAAGAAGATTAAAATTCATTGGAATTGATCAAGACAGCAGGTCTACTCAAACAGCTCACTATCAGATATAGTGTATATCTGCCTTATAGAAGGTTGCAGCCTTCATCATTTGAGCAGTGAGCTCTTGGACAGTGTGTCCTCACCCCTAACATGGTTATTTGTAAAAGACTCCTAACAGGGTCCGACCTTTGACCAGGGCTCTGTATTTATTGCATTGTAAAGATCAACTCCTAACAGGGTTGCAAGATCTTCTAACAAGGATCATTATAAACTAGTACAGTTATTTGTGGGTGCTAATTCCCACTGGGTTTTTTACCTAATTTGGTTTTCCCCATTACCAAAATTGTGTTATTCAATTCAGTGTTATCTTATTGAGTTTATGTTTAAAGTTATTAAGTACTTAATTGGAAAAAGAATTGAATTTTGTAGATAACTGATTCACCCCCCCTCTCCGTTATCTCTTGGGACTATTCCTAACAAGCTTCTCCTAGAGGAACCTTGCTCTGATACCAATTGTTAAACACACCTCAAGACTGAGAGTGTGGGAGAGGTGGGGTGGGGGGGTTAATTAGTCTTGAACATATATTAAAACTTTTTCAATCACAATTTCACATCAATTAAATTTAAATACATTAACATCAAAGAAAGATAAATCAATGAACACCCTACACACAGACACTAAATTTTTATGTGGAAAACCCAATGAGCAAAAAACCACGGTGAGATACAACCCACAATACATGAAAACTAATTATAATATTATTTTAGGCTATATGCCAATGAAGCTCATTGTCTTGGATTTGACTTGTAGGCTAAGGCGCACAACCTTAGGGAAGATACAAGAGACTTGTAGACTAAGACATACTACCTCAGGGCAAGATACAAATGTTGGAAGCACTGAGAGGGGGGGGGTGAATCAGTGTTTTTCTATTTATTATATTTCAGCAACTTTAAACATAAACCAAATATATATCAATTGAAGCTTAATACAAGAACACATAACATATGATATGATTACGGGGAAACCTTGATAAGAGGAAAACCCTGATGGGAATTAGTACCCACAAATATTGCACTAGTATAATGAACCTGTTAAAGTTCCTTTGCTCTGTTAGGAGCAGTCTTTACAATGCAAGTACAATGACCTAGTTAAGGGTCTGACCCTGTTAGGAGTCTTTTACAAATAACCCTGTTAGGGGTGAGGACTCACTGTCCAAGAAGCTCAATGCTCAATAGGATGAAGGCTACAACCTTTTGATAGTTGATATACACTATATCAAAAAGTGAACTGATGTATGTGACACAATTGTTTGATCAGTTCTGGTTATACACTGGTGCTCTTATACTCTTAAAGAGCTTTATCTCATTCTGACATCTTATGCTCTTCTTTGCTCTGCATATTCGACGACACCCTAATACAACTTTGCATGTTATATATATATATATATATATATATATATATATATATATATATATATATATATATGCCTAAATAGACGCGACCAAAAACACGACCTTAGTCGGCCTAAAAACAACATTCACAACGCTTCCAAACAAATTGGCTTAAGCATGTCTACAATAATGTTTAATACATGATTAAAACTTATTACAATAGGCGCTTAGCCTTTACAAAACAAAAGATTACATGCTAATCAAAAAATTGAAGTCGGCTTCATACTCTATTTTCTAGACTGCTAGTGTACTTGTTCTTTCTATAACTTATCCGTACTGACATTCCATACCATGCGTGTATAGGGTAAGCATAACAACATATCATAGAGCTTATGTCTGAAGGTGCTTAGTCTGAATCGGTTGTACGCATGTGCGCTGGTGCTCTGATCATCTGTATATTTTTGTTCTATCTTGTCTACTATACTTAGTCAATTTCCACTTCAAAGTTTGCTGTCAAAACTTCATATGACTTTGTTGCCATAATGACAACACAAAATAAGTCATATACTCCCTAGGAGTCAACTTGCCAACAACAAATCTGTACAAAATTGCCAAGAACTCATTACCTTCTAGCTTGACACATGAATAATATGCTTTAGAATGAACAAGCCTTCAACAAACTACCTCTAGAAGTCTCCAAGAAAGAATCCATCATTGAATTCCTGTCTTGAGTGATTAGCTTCATGACAAAGCCCACACACACTGCTGTTGTCTCAAACATTGATATTTTGAATTATATGATCACGAAGGCGCATTATCAAATTGATCTTCACACTTCTCTTCAACACATACTCCTCCACATGATCCATATTTTTATCTACACATCAACATGTTGAAACGATCTTCTATATATCAAATTCATCAACAAAACCCTTAATTAGTTTGACCAAAATAGAACAAACATAATTCCAATCAAGTCAGCCACCAAATACAATTGTGATGATTGCAATATACTCCAGGAGATAAAGGGGACCTAAAAACATCGCAATGCATCTTCCTAGGAAACTCCAAACGGTTTGCACACAACAACACATCCTCCAAGGTCGACATCAAACATAATGTGTAAATAAATAATATAGCGCGCAAATAGTTGGCCTAAAAAACATAATTCATTTAACATAATTCAATGCGGATATTCACACGCCATAATAGATTCTCCTTTAAGCTCTTGGACCTAGATGTCATTTTTACCTTGGAAAATAATTTCAAATGATAAAATCAGTTATGTCCTTAAATACAACAGTGAATCACACAAATCAATAAAATTATATTATAGGCCAGCTCATTTAATGACTAGTAAGGGAAAGTTGACAGATTAACCTTGAATTTGAATGTTTGAACTTCAGAGTTTAGATCTATGTTTGTACAAGTGACTTGGTCAAGTTTGCATCAATGAACCCAATCAAAGACAACCAACAAAACATCAAAGAATTTGGACCAAATTTCTAAAGATGCGATGATAGAATCAAAATACAAACTATTATAAGTCCAAATCCACACAATAGTGAATCACACAAATCAATAAAATCATATTTTAGGTTAGCCCATAATGACTGACGGTTGGTAAAATAAGTTTGAATTTGAAATTTTGAAATTTAGATCTATGATGGGACAACTAACCTAGTCAAGTCTCTATCCATAGATCTAATCAAAGTCAACATATAAAACATCTATGAATTTGGACCAATACCCTAAAGATATATAGCCATAAAATCAAAATGCAAAATATAATAAGACTAAATCCACAAACAACTCTACCACTCATACACTTCTTATCATCCTACATTAAAAACACTTCAATCAAAACAAACCCATAAACAAAAAGTGCAATTTCCCATCACAATAACAAACCACCACCACCATTGAGTCAACATCATGACAACTCATACTATCACATTGAGATGACTATAAGTTAAATCATTAGTGCAATTTAAAACCTACCACCTTGGTTGCTAGCAAATCCATACATCATCCTAAGGCTTTCAGTTCACATATTCAATGTCTTCTAAGGCATTGAATGCATGCTTGACTGGGCTCTTACATAGAGATTACCAAATGAGTTAGGCTAGTAGCAGGCATGTGGAGGATACACCTATTTTTAACCTAAATATCCACTATAAGGATGAATGAGGAGAGTCCCACTTACGTGACGTGCACGGAGGCTTGATATTTCACCTCTGATTGATTTCCATTAACGCGCCGTGAGTAAATTTGTTTCATTTGTCTCTTTTCCAAACCTGAAATGCACGTGCTTTTCAATTCTTTCATATGCCCTAGGTTGCCAAAACAACGTATATACAATGTATATGGTTTTCAATTCTTTCATATGCCTTAGGTTGGCCCAAAAAAAAAACAAAACGTATATACAATGTATATGCAGCACGATTCATTCCGTAATCCTGTAAGTTGCCAAAAACAAATGTATATACAATGTGTATATAGCGTGCTTCTTTCAGAAAGCCACTCTAAAACGGAAGTTTCCAAAACCAACGTATACACAATATATAGCATGCTTCTTTCAGGAACTCAAACATCAGTTGGCAAATCGATGCGTATGGAATGCATATATAGCGTGCTTTTTTCAGGAACCCTAACAATAGGTTGCCAAATCAATGTATATAAAATGTAAATGTAGCATGCTTCTGTCAGGAACCTTTGCAATAAATTGGCAAATCAACGTATATACAACTTAAATGTAGCATGCTTCTATCGGGAACAAAATGACGTATATACAATGCGTATAAAGTAAGCTGCAAAATGACGTATATACAATGTGTATATGACAAGCTGCTTTCAGGGAATCTCAGCGTATGTTGCAAATCAACGTATATAAAATGTAAATGTAGCATGCTTCTGTCATAAACCCTAACAATAAATTGGCAAATCAACGTATATACAACTTAAATGCAGCATGCTTCTTTCGGGAACAAAATGACGTATATACAGTGTGTATAACGTAAGTTACAAAATGACGTATATACAATGTGTATATGAGAAGCTGCTCAGGGACTGTATATTGCAAATCGACGTATATACAATGTATATATAACATGCATCTTTCAGAAACACTGAAAAACGGTGGGCTAAAAAGGATTTATGGATGGAAACAAGTTCCTTAATACGTTGGGAATGTCTGAAACGTGGAAGATTTGCATTCTGCGGGCGGAAAGCTGGTAAAACTTTGCTTTCAGTCTTTGTTTTATTCCGTAATGTTTATGAGACGTAAGAAAAGTCTTTAACGCTGTCTGAGCCGTGTGTTCCGCTGTTTAAAGAGTCCCTTTAGGTGCCGAGTTCGAATCCGTTGGATGTGTGGAAGAAACATCTAAAAACTGTAAAAAGATGTACAGTACGAAAGCAAAAGAAAAGGATTTGAACTTCTTAGACGTGCGCTGAGGAAAAAGCAAGAGGAGGCTGAAGAATGCAGAACTCTTTGAATTTGGTGTGTGTTTGTGGGGCCTGAAATCATGGAAATCATTCACATTGAAGATGAAGGGAAATGATGATGTCGCTTTTATCATTATTGCTCTTTGTTTTATATCATAATTTACTTCCTCTCATTATCAAGAGTTCTGATATGCCAAGAAAGAGGTTTTGGGTTTCTGTTTTGCATTTCTTTGCATGTTAGATGATGGAGACTTGTTGAAGTGGTTAAGTAATATCTCTTTTATTTAGGTTTTAATTTGAGTTGATGAATACGACCTTTACTATTAATTGAAAATATTAAAGTACATATTCACAAAAAAGAGGTCGGGGGATACAAGTTCACTCAGCGGCTAGTTGGAAGGCAAAACAGCTAGTCATTAAAAAAGCCACCTCAGCACTACGACAGCGGGCGGTGGATCAAATTTATCATTTTTATATTTGAGTTGAGTTTGAATTCATATTATAGAAATAATATTAAAAAAAATATCAAAATGATATGGTTTTCATTTGTACTTTTTCGATAAATTATTTGATTAGTATTGTAGGGTTTTCTTTAATTAAGGAAGAAAACTAATGCAATAAATATTTTTCTTTTGATTGGTTAGGTTAATTAAGCAAATACAACTAATGAGTAAGCAATTGATATGAATAAAAGAGTTGGGAGTGATAATTGAAATAAGTACATAAAAATTAATGTGAGGGTTATGGGTATTCAACACTAGAAGTGATGGTGGAAGTTGTTGAAATGCTTAAAGTAATGTATGCTTTTTTCTAGGTTCAATTCGAGTAGAGTTTGAATTTGTATTATAGAAATAATACTTTAAAAATTGATGGAAATGGTATATGTTTCAATTTGTACTTTTTCGATAATATTTGATTGGTACCCTCGTGTCTTCTTTAATCAAAGGAGACAACCAATGTAATACATGTTTTTCTTTTAATCTATTAGGTCAATTAAGCAAATTCAATCCATAAGTAAATAGTTAATATGAATAAAAGAGTTGGGAGTGATAATTGAAGTAAGTACATAAAAAAATTTGTGAGGGTTACGAGTGCTTAACACTAGAGTTGATGATGGAAAATGTTGTTGTTGAGTTGAATTCATTCACTACTAGTTAATAATTAATGTCTTTCATGTTTTGAATGTTTTAGAATCCACGGGGTCTCAACAATATTTGTGATTAAATCTCAAGTGTATGTCACTTGTCAACATGGTATTATGTTCTAGACATCTCATCGAAGGTGGGTACAAAATTAAATAGAGAATGACATTGACATGCTAATTTCACTCTTACAATAATAATTTGGAAAAAAATATTAGAAAAATGAAATCCTTAATTCTCAACTATAATATTACTATCAAGCGCTACATAATGGCCAATTTATAAATATATTTTATGCATTGCGTTTACTATTGTTTGTATTATATAAATAAGATTTTTACAAAGAAACAAATGCAACTAATTATATATAATATATAATTTAAAAAAAAAATCAAAAAAATTATTATTATATGTGTTATGTGATGCTTGAACAAAAATCTTAAATATTGGAACAATAATTCCTACAATAATATCTTTATAATAACTTTATCTAGTTAAAGGAAGCCAAAGGCTAATTAAATATGATTCAAGAAGAGATCGAATTAGTTGGGGCTTCAAAAGATTTTTGTATGAGAGAGAAAATTGTTCTTCGTAATCTTATTGAAAATTAAAAAATTTTGGAAACAAAAACCAAGGAATTAATTGTTTAAAAAAGGGGATCTAAATATCAAGTTCCTCCACGAGACAACCCTTGAAATAAAAACTAAAGGAATATGATTTTATAATTAATGCTTAATAATGGTCAAGGAACAAATTCAAGAAGAGAGGGTCAAATTTTATAAGGAACTACTTAATCCTATTGTACACCTTGTGAATGATTATTGCACTAACTATGATCAATTACTCTTGTTTATTCCTAATTCTATATCTTTTCAAGATCTTCAAGTTATTAAAAGAGATATTTATGATGATGAGGTAAAAGACGTGGTCTTCTCTTTTGAACCTTACAAAGATTTGGGACTTAATGATTTTCATTTTTCCCTTTTCCAAATTTATTGGGACATCGTTAGTTAAATGACATTATTCAAGTTGCTAGAGAATTGTTCAACTTTGAACGATTGCTTAAGGAGATGAATAACACCTTCATTGTTCTTGTTTCCAAATGTATTGGTGCAAACGAAATGTTTGAGATCAAACCCACAAGTTTATGTAACACCATCTATAAGATCTTCTCCAAGTTGTTGGTCCTAAGAATTCAACATTTTATGGAGAATATTACACATCAAAACTAAACAAATTTGTCCATGGAAGAAAAATGAGTAGTGTCATCATCACAATCTATGAAACTCTCAACTCTATAGAAAAAAAATAAAAATAAGGTATGGACTTAAATATATACATCACCAAATACTATGACAAAGTCTCATAATAGTCTATTTCAAAAGTCCTCTACAATTTTGGATTTTAAAATAAAAACTTCAAGATTTTGGAGAAAAATTATCGATCCTCTCCTTCTACATCTTGATAAATTGTAACCCATGTGATCACTTCAATGCTTTGAGAGGGCTAAGGAAAAGATATATGTTTGCCCACTATCTCTTTATAATCCTAGCTAAGGTATTGGGTAGAAGTATAGATGGAAACAATAATCAAAACAAGTTTAAAGGTTTTCGGCTAGCTTCCCTCCTCCATCCCAATTCTCACCAACCGTTTGTAGATAATATGATCTGTTTGGGGAAAGCCACATTAGTTAAAGCCAAAGAATGGAAAAGAGTCCTCAATGACTATGACTAAGTGTTCAACCATAAAATAAATCTTGAAAAGAGTAGTATCTTCTTTATAGGCACCCCCTATGACTCCAAAATAGAATTGCTAACTTGCTCAACCACAATATTCAACTACTCTTTGCCTCCTATTTGGGAATGCCCATCACCCAAGGAAAAAACATAGTTTCACCTGAAATATCCTAATGAAAAGGATTCAAAAGAAAATTTTCACTAGGAAGGGTATTCATTTTATCCATGTTGCCAAGATTCAACTTCTAAAAGCCTAACTACAAAGAACTCTAGTTTACATTCTTTCTTTATTTAAAATCCTTGAAAAGATGTTTGATAAGATTAAAAAAAGAGATGTTTCATTTAGTTTGGCACTAAATAAAAATAAAGGTCCTCTCTTGTAACTTGGGATAATTTTTCTGCCCTAAAGAGAATGGTGGGTTGGGTATAAGGAAGGTTATGCTTATGAGCAAGGCCCTTTTAGCTACTTGGTTGGTTGGAGGCTTATCAAGTATAACTTCGAATGGGCCAAAATTTTAAAGGAAAAATATTTAAATGGAAGACTCGAGGATTCCCTTTAAATTACAATCTCAATACTTGCCTCCGGGTTCCAATACATGGAACAACTATTCAAGACTATGCATACTCTCTTATTAGGCATAAAATAGCAAATTGACAATGGATAACATGTAATATTTTGGGAAGATCTTTGGATGTCTACTCTTTCTCTTGAATACCACCTCACATTCTCTACAACCAAAGAATATTTTAAAATAAGAATAGGAAATTTGGTTAAATATGTTTAGTACCTTTATTTAGAATTTGGGAGTTCAATGGACTATAATTTTGTTAAAGTTGTTGCTTCCCTCTAATTTGTCTCTTCATCTGTTAATAAAGGTATTAAAGTATTAAGTATTCAAGTTGCGTCCATAAATGTGATAAACATGATAAACTTTAAGGCCACTCTTCAATGCTCCCATGAAGATTTAAATAGAGAGATTAAATTAAAACTACACAACTTTGATATTTTCAAAGTTTAATACGTGCTTACAGAGGAAAATTGCTCCATCAATACCCTAACCAATCTTTGGAACCCACATTAAAGACATTATAATTTGGAATGATTTATCTTTTCTCCTAGATCACATCAACCTCCAAATTAAAAATTAAATATAAAGTAATAATTACTTATCTTATAGAAGATGCCCTTAACAGTTTCCCCAACATGGGGGGAATAACTCTCTAGAGAACTAAAAATAATGAATATATGAGAGGAGGTAATATCTTTATTACCTTTTCTCTTCTCTATAGTTTATATCTATTTTTTTATTGTCATCCACTATGGTGTTTCTACACATGCTATGTTTAATCTCACTATAATTTATTCTCTTCAACCATGTGTGACTTGCTTAGGATAAAGTCATATAAACCTCAAAAATTTAAAATAATGAGGAAGTTTAAATAATTTTGGGAAAATGAAATCTTTCATCATATTCTGAACCCATGAATGGATTTGACGCCATCGTCTATATTGGGGTTTCTAGCTCATAGAAGGCTAGCACTATTAATTTGAAGGGAATATTGTTTCATGTCTCTAAAAAATTAATTGTCTGTTGGAAATTTGACTATACTGAAGTATATGACTCTATTTAGTGTTATCATTATGGCAAAAAAGTCATATGAAGTTTTGGAGTCAGCACACATCATCAGAAGATCAGAAATTGGCTAAGTACAGAAACCAGGACAGAGCAAGGAACAAACTGTTATAGTTTTGATTAGCGTGTGTTCATATGTTATCCAAATGATATGTGCCTTTAAAGATAAGCTTATGAGTATGTTTATATGCTAATACTAAGAGAGCATGATCAGATCTGAAAGTATGAAGAAGATACAGCCAGTTGAAGAGGTACAACCAGTGAATGTCAGAACAGGACAAAGATCATGGAAAGAGCCGACAGAGATTGTTTTGGCGTGGAAGTTACACTCATCCTCAGGACTTGCACCTTTAGATTAGTGATTATTAGTAACCTAAAAGTCTATGGTTAAAAGTGCATGACTTGACTCATCCAAGATAATTAGTTAGAGCTATTTTGGTGAAGCGGACTGTGTGAAAAGACGTGTCTGTTCGGTTTGAGTAAAGCAGTTATAATTAATGTGAAGATGACTTAATGAAGGGTTGCATGGTTATGTAAGTGATCAAGATACATGGTAAAATTTTTCCTAAAGTTGACATGTTCATATCCTTTGAGGAATTACTTATAGAAGGTCATTTGAGATGGGAAAAGTTGTGAAAGCTAGAGATAAGAAAAGCAGAGTAGAGTGTAAAAGCAGCAAAGATATATCTATCATATGTTGATGATATAGATATTGAAGTAGAAGCTTTCAGAGTGAAGATAAGATTGTTGTAGTTCTTTACAAGAGGTTAAAGCATTAGTGCACAAAAGGAACTGATCAGTCAAGCAGTGTCACAACAGCAGTTCACCTTGCAGATACAGTGTGTATCAAATATCCAGAAGGTTGTAGCCTTCACCATTTGGACAATGAGTCCACCAACCCTAATAGGGTTATTGTAAAAGACTCCTAACAGGGTCCGACCCTTAACAAGGTCACTGTACTTCATGTATTGTAAAGACAACTCCTAATAGGATTAAGGATCTTCTAACAAGGATCATAAGACACTAGTACAAAATATTTGTGGGTACTAATTCCAACTGGGGTTTTCACCTACATTGGGTTTCCCCGTAATCATATATGGTGTTATGTGTTGTGTATATTTATCTTACTTGCATTGATATTCAAGTTCAGTACATAAGCATTTAAGTAAAGATTCAGATAATAAGAAAAAGTATTAATTGATAGATCACTGATTCACCCCCCCCTCTCAATGATCCTATTCCTAACAATTGGTATTAGAGCTCTGGTCCTCAACAAAGAAGTTTAACCAATTAAGGAGATCATAGAGAAGGAAGAAATGAAACACCTGAAAAAGAATCTTGAAGCAGCCTTTGAAGAACTTGACACATATGAAAAAGAAAATGAAGATCTAAAACTAAAAGTTGAAGGCATGCAAATACTTATCAAGAAACTGAAAAAAGAATTAAGGAATTGTTCTTCAAATGATTTGGGGGAAGT
>MU225863.1:2938189-3020130 GCA_018584345.1 Thuja plicata
TCTTCTTCCAAAGCCCTTGTCAAGTTCAAGAATCCATTCAAGACTTGGTGTTGGAGATCTACAAGCAAGAGATTGAAGACATCCTTCCATTCTACATTCCATTTTTTGAAGCATATTTGTGGGTCCATGGATTTGAATCCACCACAAGGACATTACAAGCAAGGTGAATTTGAGTTTTGCTTTGTTATTCTTTATGCAATCTTCAATTACCATATATTAAGGTTAATTCCAAAACTGGGGTTTGACCAAGGCAAACCCCTTTCCCCCAACAAAAAAATATTTTTCTTGCAGGTACAGGTTCGGGACTATAAATTCAAGGCCAGATCTGGATACCCTTTTTGGATTTCTTTCGGACTGTGCGAACAGGGACAGTTTCGGAGTTGAGCAGATCGAGTTGGCAAAAGTGGTACAGGGTCAACCTTTTTCATAAGACGACATTGGAATGGAAAAAGATTTATGGGTTTTTTCCATCTCTCTGTTCCGGTTGGGTATCAACTATCAGCATCTCCAGAAACAGTCTACAGATATCAGAAAATAGCAATCTTTGATCTGCCACTTTGTAAGGTTGGTACTTTCTCCTATTCTTTTCAATTATTTTCATTAATCATATTAATCGATCAATTTACAGAATTTAAGATCCCCTTTCTTGGTCTCTTTCCAAATATTGGATTCATTTGTGTATTAACCCTTCGGGGTTGATCAAAATTGGATCTCCTATTTGTGTATTTGAGGGTGAAAGAAAGGAGCATCTTATCTTCCCTTAATCACAATCACAATCGCAATATACAATCAACACAAATAACAATTAACAATTCAAACCCTTCTAAACCAAAATTTTCTCCTTTACATTTTAGTAACATAAATCATACATAACTATATATATTATATATTAATTATCTAACTGTTATTTTTTTATGTTACAGACACGTCGTTTTAGAAATTAGTTGAAAAATTACTTAACAATCGAGTAAGTGGCTAGATAATCAAAGGAGAACTTGCAGTCAAGTAGCAAAGTGTCACAATTACATTCTTCAGTAGAGATTGATATCAAGAAAATATTTGAAACATCTCGGAAGTGATTTATCAGTATGCTTCAGCGCGTGAATTTCATGAAGAGGAATCTTGTTGAGCAGTGTTCTATGTGAGAGTATCAGTATAGCCATTGGAGATTTTGTTTTGGAGCTGACCTGATGTTATCCTTGGAAGCACATACTTATTGTTGATCATCCAAAGAGCGTTCACATAAGAGCAGAATTGATTGAAGCTACAAATTTGAAATGTCATGAGAAGAAGCAGATAAAACTATTATGATAGGTCCACAGGATTCTGCGCCCATGGCCAAGGACATGGAGGATACATTTGGGGTTGATAATGTTGAAGTATCAATGGCAAGTAATGGATATTGATATAGAAAAGTTTGAAGAAACATTTGTGAGTACTCAAGAGGCTGAGAGTCTTTATATCAGAAAGAAGATATATTGATTTAAGATATCACAGAAAAGGAAGCAGAAAAAGAGAAGACTGAAGTGATGAACAATTCATCATCATTGCTGTAAAGCTTGACACCCATAACAGACTTAGACTCATGGGGAGTAAATAAGTAAGTGGGAGTATATAATCTAAAGAAGTCATGAAAAATAGATCAGAAGAGAAGTATATAAAGAAGAGGCTCAGTGAATTGGTTAGCAACTTTACACTTGATCTTAGTTCACTTAAAGTTGGTTAAGCATCCTTGAAAGAGTTTGCAGAAAAAGGCAGAAAGATTATTGCTAACTGTATGAATCAGGCAAGTTAAGTGCCCATCATTAAAAAGAAGATCCAGGAGGTAGAGGCTATGATAGAGAAGATAAGGAAATTTGTGGAAGATCCCTCCACCAATATCAATATGTGTATATCAGGGGAAGATTGATAAGATTGAGAAGGCAGAGAAGATAATATAAAAGGGTGAGTAAATTAATGTATATAATATGGAGTATGTCATATGATCAAGGTCCTAGCACAGACTTGGAGAAAATTGAGAAGCTACAATATACATTATGTGCCATCTACAGATTGTTAATTCACTAATTGCATTTTGAAAGAAAGAGATCCAGAAGTTGCAGATTGCATATCCAGATATGTATGCTGAGTAAGTACATAGAAGTGTTTTTGAGCACCTTTGTTATTAATGTCAAACAGGGAGTAGAGTATGAAGAATATGGAGTTTGGTATATGATAAAAGGGAGATATAAGATAGAGAGTTTTTATATAAAAGTACAGATAGTAACTTCAACATATTCCTTTGTTGCCATTAATGACAAAGGGGGAGATTATTGGAAAGTTGAATATACTGAAGTATATGAATCTATTTAGTGTTTTCATTATGGAAACAAAGTCATATGAAGTTTTGGAGTCAGCACACATCATCAGAAGATCATAAATTGGCTAAGTATAGAAAACAGGACAGAGCAAGGAACAGACTGTTATAGCTTTGATTAGCGTGTGTTCATATGTTATCCAAATGATATGTGACTTTTAAGATAAGCTTATTAGTATGTTTAAATGATAATTATAAGAGAGAATGATCAGATCTACAAGTATGAAGAAGATACAGCCAGTTGAAGAGGTACAGCCAGTGAATGTCAGAACAGGACAGAGATCATGGAAAGAGCTGACAGAGATTGTTTTGGCGTGGAAGTTACACTCATCCTCAGGAATTGCACCTTTATATTAGTGATTTTTAGTGACCTAAAAATCTATGGTTAAAATTGCATGACTTGATTCATCTGGTATAATTAGTTAGAGCTATTTTGGTGAAGCGGACTGTGTGAAAAGACGTGTCTATTCGGTTTGAGTAAAGTAGTTATAATTAATGTGAAGCTGAATTAATGAAGGGTTGTGTGGTTATTTAAGTGATCAAGATACATTTTAAAAGGTTTCCTAAAGCTGACATGTTCATATCCTTTGAGGAAGTACTTATAGAAGGTCATTTGAGATGGGAAAAGTTGCGAAAGCCAGAGATAAGAAAAGCAGAGCAGAGTGTAAAAGTAGCAAAGATATATCTATCATATGTTGATGATATAGATATTTAAGTAGAAGCTTTTAGAGTGAAGATAATATTTTTGTAGTGCTTTACAAGAGGTTAAAGCATCAGCGCACAAAAGGAACTGATCAGACAAGCAGTGTCACAACAACAATTCACCTTGCAGATACAGTGTGTATCAAATATCCAGAAGGTTGTAGCCTTCACCATTTGGATAGTGAGTCCACCACCCCTAACAGGGTTATTGTAAAAGACTCCTAATAGGGTCCAACCCTTAACAAGGTCACTGTACTTCATGTATTGTAAAGACAACTCCTAACACGGTTAAGGATATTCTAACAAGGATCATAAGACACTAGTACAAAATATTTGTGGGTACTAATTCCCACCTGGGTTTTCACCTACATTGGGTTTCCCCATAATCATATATGGTGTTATGTGTTGTGTATATTTATCTTACTTGCATTGATATTCAAGTTCAGTACATAAGCATTTAAGTAAAGATTCAGATAATAAGAAAAAGTATTAATTGATAGATCACTGATTCACCCCCGCCCCCTCTTAGTGATCCTATTCCTAACATTTTCTACTAGGGGTCTCTTAATGGAAGGGGTTTGTGTCCATTTGGAAGTGAAAGGAAATTATGGAGGCTATGAAAAGGCTCCTAAAGAAGAGAGAGAAAATCAATTTCCACATAAAAAATTAACGAGGAGCTCCAAGGAGTGTGGAAAATGGTGGTGGAAGTGATAATATGATACATCATGCCCAAAGGTTAGTATAAAAGGTTTCATTCTTATCTCTTTTGTATAATCTTTTATGACACAATGTTACGATTAATTGCACCTTTTAGATTTATTTCTCTTAGGAGGATTCTGTACATAAAGTACTCCTAAATGAGAAAAATATACCTCTTAATTAGTGCCTAATCTATTGTATTTAGGGATACCATACAACTCAAACCCCTATTCTCCATATGGATAAGAATTTAAAACCCTTCCCTTATCCACTCTAAAGAGGGCCCCACCACCAAAAATAACAAATTTGTCAAGCCCTACCCCTCTAGGATTTGTTTTCTCCTCGTAGGTTAGTTTAGCTCTCACTTTTCTTACAATCCTTTTACCTTCCCCTTCTAGTATTAACAAGAAAAATGTCTAATTATCTAATCCCTTGTTAAGAGTCCCTAGTTTCTCTTTTGATTATTATTACTCACTACTCATCTCCCTAGGATAGGTCCTTATTTTCCCTAGTTTAATTTCTAAATCCAAAGGAAAGGGAAAAATGTTGGTTGCCTCCCTTAGTCCCCATGTCATTCATGCTATCCTTGAATATCTCATTTAATGAATCTATACCCAGACTCTTTTGATGTTTTTAAGTGTAAAGACCCTCTTTTGGTTGGGCCTTCTACTTCCCATGGCTCATAAGCGACATTCTCTATGGGCTTCATGGAGGGAACTCATTGTAGATTTTTTCCTAGGATTAAGGAAAATTTTAACACTCTTTTCAAGGCCATCAAAATTTAGAATGAGATCCTTAAATGATATTCGGAGTAGTGATATGTTTCAAAATTGAAGTTTTATAATTTGGAGTTTATCTCCCTTTTTGATGTCCTAGACTACTAGACATATGTGATTAAGAACTATGTTTGGGATTATGTACAAATTATTGCTATTTTCTTTAAATGGAAACTTCTCTAGAAAGAGGTAGACACATAAAAGGTTAGTATGAAGTATATAATCCCCTTTAGTAAAGAAAAATAAATAATATCGCTACCACCCTACAAGTGTTCTAATATGAGCAAGAAAAAAGTAAAAGAGTTGAGCATAAAGTGGGTTAGGCTAACATCTTCTAAACCAACACCACTTATCCTATCTCTACAAATAAAATAGGAGGTAAAAATAAAGATGCTAAGGGAAACACTGTTTATTATCCTAGGTCCACTCCTAATATTTATTGTCCTAGGCACACTTCACAAATTAAAAATTGTGAGGTCAATGATCTAGTGTACAAGAAAATTTTAAAAATACCTTGTATGATAAGAGTAGAAATAATTTAATTTGTCTTTGAATGTGCAGTGTCATGGTTTAAACACTTCATTGGTGAAGCAACTACCAAGGTTCAAACCCCTATTGGGCCACTGTGCTCATAGGTTGTGTACATGCCTTTGTTGGTCCATTGAGCTCACAAATTTGAACAAGTGAATTGTGGGGATGAGATAACTCATTTGTGGCCTCACTGGTTCAGAGCTACAAGTAAAAATAATTTTATGTGGAGCTGAAGGGTGTGTCATGCCAACATTATCAGTCGTGTTAAAAAGTTTACTGGTCATTAATTTAAAAAAATGAATATTTTGAGACCTTATATATAAGAGATGACAATAACTATTTTTCTGCCTTTTCATAAGCCTTGAAAAGAACACAATAATTGGGATATTGATGAAAATTTTAAAAATATCTTTATAATATGTTAAATTAGTAAAAAATTAATTTATAGTTCATTGATGCCTTGATACTATCCTATGATGTAAGTGATATAAGTTATTAAATATCGACCATTTGACTCTATGTTTCATATAGGATAATAGTATAACAATCATTAATTATAAATCAATGATCTTCTTGATTTACATTTTAATTTCCCTACAATGTAACTTAGAAAACATTCTTGATCTCCACAAGGGTGGCTAACAAATAATTCTAATAGTGACAAAATGAGTAAAAGATACAAATATATAAATGAAATAACACAACTAATTAGTTGAATTTTACCTTCTCATCTCATAGATTGAGTTTAAGTAGAAGCACCCTACTCCACTTGATTTTCTCTTTGATGTTCTTGAAATATGGACTTCACTCTCAACAAAAGCATAACCATAGCATAAAAAAGGAAGGATGATTTAAACAATATAGACTTGGCTTCAATAGATGATCAAAATGAAGGGGACAAGATCCAATTTATAGTTTTTGGTGGCTGAAATGGAGGGCCAAGATGGAATATCATATCAAGGGTCTAGATTGAATGAGAAAAAGAGATCTTAGGCTTGTAACAAGTGTCACAATTTGGAGGCATGTAAGAGTAAAATTTGGCATGGGGAAGAGGGAAAGGTGTGCTTACATATTGGAAAGAACAAGTGGATGAAAAATGGAAATTGTTATGAATTTTTCATTTGTATGAAAAATAGGTAATATGGAGGTTTCTCCATTTTATTGTTATGTCGTCATTTTTTTAAGGTTGTCTAAAAATTTATACGTTTTAACAAGGTTTATGAGATTTCTTCAAAGGGAAATTTAACAAGTGTTTATATTTGGGTCTTTAGTTTTCTCCTTTCCCTTTTCCATGGTTCTATTTTTAAATAAAATTTAAAATATTTAGCATTTTTAAAAAAGGGTTTCAAAGAGTTGAAAGGTAGGTGAATGTTTTACAGTGAAAATTTATTTTCAAAGAAAATTTGTGTTGAACACACCACAAGACTGAGAGAGGGGGTGGGGAGGGTGAATTAGTCTTATCAGATCAAAAACAATTTTGTAACACACAATTATCAGTTATGCTTATCCAACTTAACCATAAAAAAAGTACATTGCAATGACAACAAAAACACATGAACACTAGATTTTTTCATGGAACACCCAATACGGGGAAAGCCATGGTGAGAATTAAAATCACTCTATGAATAACATTTTACAAATATTTTGGGCCACATGTCAAGGGTTTCATTGCTCTTGAAAAAGAACTTTTAGGCTAAGATACCAACCTTAGGACAAGATACAATAACTCACAAACTACTAAAGATCACTTATCTAGGGAAAGATATAGGTCTACACAGTGCCAAAATAGTCATTGTCTTCTAGCATGTATAAGAATATGACGAATTGAAAAGATGAAGGATCTCTTGATCAACCACTGCAACAACTCTGTCAAATTCACAGAATTTTATGTCCGATCTTTCAAATTCACATCAAACTGACTTCACATTCAATCCAAATACATTCCAAGTAAATTCAAATACTCTTTCATGTATATATCAACTTTCCATACTTGTCACCTTTTGGATATACAACATATCGACTTATCATCACTACTAGACATTAGAAAACCATCTAAACATCTAATACTAGACTTCAAATATATTTTCGTGCATATTAAACTTCAAATACTCCTTCCTACATATTACAGCTTCTGATAAACTAGGCACACTTATATGCACCAAGTATAATTATAAAATCATACAAGTCCTCATCAATTTGATACCAATGCACACAATAGGTTGAAATCAATGAAAACACTTTAAACACATACGCTAACGAATTCCCCCTTTGTCATTTATGACAACACCAATGACAAAACAAGTTGATGAAACTTTATTTGTACTTCTTTCCCCCTTTGACATCAAGGTAAAATGACACAATATTAGAAAAAATTATGAATGCATCCTAAGATATTTCTCCCCCTTTCGAGAATATCTTTATATTGTACTACTCTCTCTCTAGAATGATAATCTTCTAGTTGTTGCACAAAACAACTCTTCCCCTGTTAGGGACAATTCATCTTTGCAAAAATTTCCTACAACAAGGAAACCACAAAATTCACTATTCCCCCTAGAGAAACAACCACATCAATCTAGGATATGAAAGATAGACATTAAGCCTCCCCCTGGAAAGATGTGCCACTCTTATGCATCTAGTTTGAAGAAGAAGAAGAAGAAGACGGGGATATAATCCCTAACACATGTCAAAGATACTCAAAAGTATCCTTTTATAGTACCTCAATGAAGATATTTTCTATTTGATCTTGTGTGGGCACATTCTCTAATTGTCTTCATTCTCCACAATTTTATCCATCAAGAAATGATATTTGATATCTAAATATGTTTTTTTCCTTGAATGCATTTCCAGATTCTTTAAAATATTGATGACACTTATGTTATCAAATATAATTGGGACTACTTCATTATATACAACCATGATATCTCTAAGAGTTTATTTCATCCACAAAACTTGTGTATAACAAGATGGTGCTACAATGTACTCTGCCTTTGCAGTAGATAATGACACTGAATTCTTCTTCTGCTTGTCTAGGAGACCAACCTGTCTCTGAAGAAAATGGTACCTCCACTTGTATTTCTTTTTTTTATCTACACAGCCTACTCAGTCAACATCAATAAAATATTTTAAAGAAAAATATTATCTCTGTTGTACCATAATCCTAATTCCATGTTTTTCACAAAATCTATCAAACCCATATAAATTAAATTCTCCACCTCTATCATATTTTAAGCACTTTATTCTAGCATCTATCTAATTTTCAACCAAATTCTTAAGTGGTTTAAACCTATCCAACACCTCTGATTTTTCTCTTAAGAATATTACCCAAGTCATTCTAGAATAATCATCAATACGTAACATGAAATACCTTTCACCATTTAGTCCTCTTGTCTTGGTGGGTCTACATAAATCTATATGTATTAGCTCCTAAGGTCTTTTAGTCAAGTACTCCTTATTCTTGAACTTGTTTATGGTTTTCTTTCCCATTTGACATTCTCTACACATAGAGTTAGCAGACTTGATGATTTTAGGTAGATCTCTCGTCACCTTGAAAGAACTAATATTCAACATGCTATCAAAGTTAATATGTCCCATTATTTCGTGTTACAACCAAAATTCACTACTATGTGTTAAAGAACAACTACCTCCACTATTTTTGTTAAGATAGTAGACATTGCAATTTCTTATACCTTTTGTAACCAATATTTTGGAACCTTTTATTATCTCACATCTAGATCCATGAAAGCTAACCTCAGCCTTTTCTACACATCTAACTTACACTCAATATATTTCTCTTTAACCCTTTAACATAATAAACATCACTGATTTTATGTTTTCCTTCTATAGATATGACTCCTTACCACATATAGGTGCAAAACCTTCACTAGTATTTGAGGTTGATCCTCCATCATACTTTTCAAGCTTAATGAACTCTCTTATATTACTAGTCATATGATATGAACATCCCAAATCAATAATATAGGGTCTAGGTTCTTCTCTTGCATGTAGGGTGGTCTTCACAACCACTAATATTTCACTATTTTTTACAATACTCTATCTTCCAAGTCTATTGATATCATTCTTTGTGATAGACAAGAATAACATATCATCATTTGAATCATTTCCATATTCGATTTATGAATGAGCTTCCATAGAACAAAAAAACTTATTACCCTTATCTCTATCTTCATTCCTTGCACATCTATTGTTTCATCCATAACTATCCTTTCTCTCATCATCAATAGGATTTTCAAAATTATCTTCCTTATAAGAATATCCAGAAAAAAAATGATTATTCTTCCACAAGTGAAACATTTAAAGGGTAAATTATATTTATACTTTCCAATTCATTTCTTTAGTCTTCTTACAAAGTATTCTTCTTCATCTAGATCATAATTTGTTTCAAATATATTTTCAATCTTCTTTGCAACCTTGAATGCAACATTGTTTCTATCATGTTGAATATCTCCAAGATCATCAAACTCAACAGAAGTGGTATTCCCATAGAGATGATCCAATGTGTATTTGTCCATGTATTAACTTTGTTGAATGGAAACCAACAAGGATTTGTAATTTTTGGTCGTAGTTCACACCACTTTCCATAGAACATCATTGTCTTCTATAGTTATGCCAATGCCTCTGATTGAGATCATAATGTCATTTACTTTGTGTAGGTAATGTTCAATATTTTAATCTTTTGACAGTCTTAGGATTTCAAATTTGTGCTTTAGGTTTTGCAACTTTTTTTTCTTGCTCTTCTAGTTGTCTCCATATATACTACTCATTTTCTTTAAAATTTCATTTGCAATTTTGTAGGACATAACTTTCATCAACTCTAAATCACTCTATCCAATGATAATTATGTTTCTAACCTTTGAATTCTTCTCATGTAACTTGATTTCATTTTGTGTAGAAGGACCACCAGTCAAATGAATGTAAGGTTTCTTAAGTGATTCCCAAACATTGAACACCATGGGGTCCAAATGTGATTTCATCATTGTCTTCCAAAAAAGTAGAATTTTTTCCATCAAATTTAGGTATTTTGTGTCCATTTTCATTCACCATCTTGGATCTCCCTCATGTAGTTAAGCTTTTTTTTAAGGAATGTAGTTGTGACACTAATTATTGAACACACCGCACGATTGAGAGGGGAGGAGGGTGAATCAATCTTATTAGATCTAAAACCTTTCTTTTAGACACACTAATCAATTATCTTTATCCAACTCAACCTTCAAAGAAAGATATTGCAATGATGAAAAAAACAAATTAATACTAGATTTTTACATGGAAAATCAAATGTATGAAAAATGATGATGAGAATTAAACTTACTATATGAATAAAAACTTACAAATGATTTAGGCCACAAGACAATGAGTGCACTACACCTAAAAAAAATTGTAGGATAAGACACCATGAAATGAAAAAAGATTACTTTTGAACATTGGGGATCCTTGGTAGACAAACACATGGAATCTAATTTCCTAGATTGGCTTTACAAGGAAGAAGAAGAAAAACCAGTTATCTTTCCCAAGGAAAAGTATGTAAAAGCCACTCCCATTGTTGAAAGAATGGGATATCATGGTATTGGTCTTGGAGTAAATGAAATAGGAAGGAGGACCCTCATTGAAGAAAAAGGCTATCCACATGGACAAGGATTGGGCTCTTTGGAAACTATGATGAACTTCACTAAGGAATATTACTTAGTTGAATCTGATTTAGACACCCAAGAATAATTCTTTGAAGTACCTTTCCAATACATTGAAGATGAACTTGATAACTATACCCATGTCCTCACCATTGCAGAAGCCGACCTTTCATCCCCTAACCTTCCCTCAAAAACCCTGAACTAATTTATTGGGATCAACAAGATTCACTACCCTCCTTGGACATATGCAATTCAGATGAGGTAGTGTTAGCACTCTTTGGAATTAAGAATATCCAAGACTACGAACATAAAATTCACTATAAAAAGCAAGCCTACTTCGGTAGCCAAGTCAAAACTCTTAGTCGCAACAATGAAAGATAGAATAAAAATTAAAAAAATGATAAGATGTCCCCTAGTGAAAACCTCTTGAAGGCACCTTTGGATGAAGATAAAATAAAATAAAGGATGTGTCCTCTAGTCAAAAAATTCTCCGAGGTGCTAGAGGAGGGAGAAGTTGGTCTGCCATTTATATCTTTGTAGCCAGAAAGATCTTTCATCCTGATAGAAGACACAATTATAGTCAATCTCGGTACAAAAAAAAATTCAAAGGTAACTGTAGACACCCGAAAATGGACAGGCTTGCGACTTGACATTAAAAACACTAATTTTCATCTATTACTTAATGGTTTTTTAATCATTAAATAATCATTTATTTTCCTCTAAATTCATTCCCCAAATCATCGAATCTAATTCCTAAAATTAATTAAATAATTAATTAACCTTAATTTATTAATTACCATTAATTAATTAATTAAATTCAATTTCCTATAGTTTAAATTCAAATATTTAAACTTACTAATTAAATTCTTCCAATTAAATTAATTTCAATTAAATTAATTTAATTTTATCAAATAAAGCAATTCTAAATCAAAAAGAATTCAATTATCTCACATGTTGAAAACTTTAATTAAATAAATGAATTAAATATTTATTTATCTTCAAAGAGAACACTCCAATTAGATCACATGGGTAACTTCACCCACCTCTCCAGTGCACATGGGTAACTCCACCCACCTCTTCAGTTCTAAAAGGTAACTCACAATTAGCTCTTCAGTCATCCAAACTCTATCTCCTCTTTACAAATTGAAGAGGTGGAGTTTACTGATGGCTTCTCCAGTTCCCTTTGATCTCAACCGTTCATCTCCCTATCTCTGGGATTGATCTCAACTGTTCATATCATCACCAATTCCTATATAATAAACCCTTCATAACCATTTGAAGGATCCAGGATTTCAAGCTCTCGTGCACCATTACTATGTCAGTTTGGTTCAAGCATTCAAGCCATCTTGCGATCACACACCCATTTCAATTAGAAAATTCTTGACACTTCTCAAGTCATAGACGCTGCCCACACCAATACTGAGCATCAAAAACAATGTTTCGAAAGGAGTAGAGAGAGACAATAGAAGCTTCAAGCACCTTGGGGTTTGCATTCATTTTTTTTCCTTTCATTTCTTTTACATTTTATTGGTTACGTTTCAAGTTATTCATTTTAGTAGTTCTTGGGTACTTGGATTTATATCATTGTAAAACGGTGCTACTAACCCTCACCTTTGGAAAGCTTGGGAACCATGGATCACGAGAAGAGAGGCGTACATTTTGGTGAACCCGACGTGAATCAAACAGCCTGAATATCTCTTGTAGATGACAAACATAATTGATCAGCCACGACCGTACAGTCACAGACCTAAAAATTTGTATTTTTTTTCGATATCTGTGTTATTTCACAATTATTAGTACTATCGTACCTGACAAATTGTACCACAATCGACTGGTTTAATACCATAATCAATTGTAGGTTTCTGCATTTCTTTTCTATCATCTTCTAGGTCTCTGTCTTTTCTATAGTTTTCCATAATTGACCGACCAGTACCGCAATCAAAATAATTGTACCGCAATTGACCTATCCAGACCGCAATTGATTGTGCATTACCGCAAGTGAAAGTGTTTTTCCGCAATTGCTACTTTTAGGCCGCAATCTCCTATTATTTATCACAATTGCCTGTGCATTACCGCAATTGCCTGCAAAATTGCTCATCAGGGCCAATTTCTTTATTTCATCATTCATTGTTTCAAAGTTAAACATACTCTCACTTTGCAAAAATCCTTTTGATACTAACTTGTTTAAACAAAGAAAATTAAAAGGAATTCACTTGTCAATTTGGGTTTAAAAAGAACAGTGTTTGTCAAACATCTCGCATCTCACATTTTAGATTTGGGCTTAAAATTGATGTCGGGACTAAAATTGAACAAGGCAAAGAATTTCTCAATTTGGTGTATTAAAATTGAATAAGCAATCAACACGTACTTTTGGGCTTAAAACTGAACACTTGTGCTTGTATGGTGGTGTAGCTTAGTTCACATTTCAAACTTTTGGAGCTTAATTGATTTTCCTTGTGTCTTGAGTTTTGTGTGCACTTGCACAATCTGTTAGATTAGACACCTTTATACTTTTTAGAAAGGCCTATTCGGGGAATGCGGTTCTTCCTCGTAGAATGACCTTAAACCGGTAATCCTTCCGATCAATATATAAACAAGGTGTGAACCAAAGTTTTGTCTTATCTAGCCAAGCTTGGGTGAGGTGTGTTGGTGATAGTCTGGATCAGGTGAATATCCCCAAGGAGCCAGTGTGATCAACTAGGCTCTTAAGTGAGTCACACGTACAAAATGATTGGATAGACACCACAGACCCTTACTACAACCTTTTTAATTAGAGTCCAACCCGATTTACCTCCAAACAGGTACCTTATTATAGTGCAAGGGGTTGCAGAATTTCACCCCAAGATTCCCAACATATGTGTCCCATGGTTTTGTGTAGTGAAAGAGATCTTCACTCTACGGCAACAATACCTAGAAATGACAAAAACACAAGCACCTATGTTGTGGACCTTTGTGTCCTAGTAGTGTGACAATTGCTGTGTGAGCTAACAAACATTCAAGCATTGGACCTATAACATTGTATTCTGAAGCCATTGACCTAGATTAATCTGGTTGTTCATTGTTGTGACCTCGTGATAACCTTGCAACTTGAAAAATTTGTAGAACATACACATTTTTAGTCTTTATTCTTCAAAACATAGTGTCTATCGTGCTTGTTCTTTGATCAGTTTTTGAAAAATGCAAAACAAACATCCACACTGTCAAAATGAGTCAAACGTGTTAAAGTCTAGGTTTGTCAACATCAACCATCTTGCAAATCAGAAGCCTTGTTCCAAAATATCAAAATTTTCAGATAGTATTACTTACCCTCTAGTATTTTTTCAGATTGTTCCCCTTTTACCGCAATTGCCTAAATTTTGCCACAATTGACAGAAGTCTGCCGCAGTTAACTTGTTTATTGCCACAGTCATCTTGTTTATTACTGCAATCGGTGATAAACTACTGCAATCGACCATTTACTTTACCATAATCGATGGAGTTTTACCATAATTGACCAGAGATACATTATTCCTATTTTGACCTAAAAACCTTGAAAGAACTCTTCATTTGGTGTCCAAAACTAGTGTCTATCCCAGGAAAATGCGAAGAACATTGTGTGAATCTCTAAACATTAAAGATCATCCCTTTTCTGAAAAGCATGATTATTGTCAAAAACATTGTTAGTTTGGAAGCTCAGACTTGAAATAACTTGATCTTATCATATCAAACATCATCATCTTTATCAAAGTGACTTTGTCCAAGGCAAAGGTTGACAAATCTTATCTTTTTACATCATCACCACTTTGAGATCAAGATATATCAAAATCTGTCCTTAGAATTACCCTTGTCCAAAATATAACTCAGACTTCCTTAGAAAGGATATTCTTCTTTGTTTGCTTTATACCACTTGTTTTAGTTACACAATCTGGACCACACTATGTCTCAAACACCTCATGGAGGGCCTAACACAAGGTCAAAGGCTAGAACACAACCTGATGAGTCATATATCAATAGATTCCCCACTTGGGAAATAGAGAGAGAAAATGACCCTTTTGTAAACACCAGTTCTACTCTGTTCATTGAACAACCCCATGGGGAAGCTCTTTTCCAAAATGTCACAGAAGAGCAACTAGAGGATATAGAGCAAGATGCTTATTCCACACAAGTGGTTGACGCTATTGTAGCGAGGAATCCTGAATGCTTCTTAGCTATGCTGATAAAGAAGGGAGTCAAACTCTGTGCTGAATTCAGTGTATCGACCATATGGCCTGAAAACCCTCTCGCATGTCAAAACACTACTCAGTCTCCTCAGATACTGCCTATTGTCTCTCAAATCTTCCCACCATTGGTAATACCTACATTGACATAGATGATACCAAGTCAAACCAATGGCACGAACTAGGCCAACACATCTTCCACTCAAAGCATGATAGGCTCGCAACTAAGTGCACATATGGTCACTAGTATGCTCCCACCTTTGGTCACATGGTCGGGGAAATCAAGCTCTCATGCTATGCCTTCCATCCCACCAAACACCAACTATTCTAAAACTATGCCACTACTGCAGTCAATTCATACTAGTCTTGGGATCAACACCTCATGCCCACAGGGATCCATCTCTGCAGGTACGACTTACAGTCAATGCCCACCCAAGCCTACACCATTGAACATTCTAACATCAATCTAACCTCTGCAACATCAACCCCAGCTTCAGTTGCCACAAATCCAACCCCATCAACAAAAACCCCAGCTTTAGTTACCTCAAATCCAACCCCAGCAATAGAAACCCTAGCTTCAGTTGCCTCAATTCCAACCTCAACAACAACCCCAGCTTCAACCCCAACCTCAGTAGCAGCAATATCAACCCTAGTTTCAATCACAAAAGTATTCCCAATCCCAATAGAAAATGCATCAAAACCCACCATGGGCTACTCATGTGCCCCCATTTCAAAATCACTCGGTGGGAAATCAATATCAAGTCCCCAGGATGAAATCCTATGTTCCTACTCAAGGGACACAGAGGCACAGCCTCATACACACTATAACACAGAGGAACGTCCTCACACATCAATCTCAATATCAAATGGACATGTTAATGCAACAAATGCAAACCCTTCAAACCCAAATGATGGATATGAAAAATTAGGGGCAAACTAAATCCTACACCGAAGAGGATTTACACCCATATCCCTTTGACCATTCTTTCCACATGTCTCCATTCCCAAATCACTTCTGGGTACCAAAATTTGACAAATATAGGGGCAATACCAACCCTATTGAACATATCTAAGAGTGTTTTTCTATTTGCATTGAAGTCACCCATAATGAAACATATTTAATGCGACTATTCCCACAAAGCTTGGCCGGACCAGTAATGGAATGGTTCTTGCATTTAGCTCATGGCATTCAGTCTTGGAGTGAACTGGCTGAAAAGTTCATAGCTCGCTTCCATCATAACATCAAGCGCAAGGTCAGCATCAAGGACCTTTGAGATATCAAATAGAAGGATGGAGAGTCTTTTGTGAATTTCCTACAAAGATGAAGGAACATGAAAAACTGCATAATGTATGATGTGCCTGAACAAGACCTAATAGTCATGTTTGTTGACAATCTGATTCCAGACATGTCATTCACAACAAAATTACAGTTAGCTCCAAACTTCACACAACTCATCGAACAAGGAGTTCGTTGTGAGCTGAACTTAGTCAAACAAGGAATCCTTGCAGATCCAACACAAACAAATACAAACAAAAATGCAATAGACAAACCTAAGTGGTGGAACAAAAACAAAAATGTCACCAACGATGGTGTCATTGATGTGAAGACAATCAACTATGTAGAACCCAAGGTGTTACTACAAGGCGCACCTATGGCCAACCAACAACCCATAGGGCCCACTCAACAAGAATACACTCAAAACCAACCTCCCACTGTCCAAGCGGCTGCTGTGTCAAATACTCAACAACAGACTCAACACAGACCACGGTTTCAATTCCAGCAATGAGATTTCACACCATTAGGAGAGACGATAGAATTAGCTTTACACAAGTTGATACAATCAAACACTATCACTCTCCCAAAAATGAGGGAATTTGAACAAGATGCAAACAAACCAAGGTGGTATATTGACAAAGACTTCTGCGAGTTTCATTGGGTGAAAAGGGCACAAAATGCCTAACTATTTTTGGTTGAAACACGCTATCCAAGATCTGATTGACACAGGGGCATCAATGTGACAAATACCCAAGCCAAAGGCACAACTGATCACACTATCTTCAATGATACCTTTCATGATCACAACAAGGGAAAAGCCTCCAGGTATGGTGGACAGATAAAACAAGTCAACTATACTTATGCCAAAAGTGATAATGTTATCAATTGCCTCAATCCTTCAGATAGCCATGTGGCTACGATCACTATCAAATACCAAGGTAACAAATGTGATGTAACAACGCATCGCACCAGAGTCATCTTGCAAGGAGTACCATCCTCATCTACTGTATATGTTAATCCTAATGCAAACTCAGATCCAAAGCCAAGCATAGCGGATCAACTAAAGCGCACACCTGCCCAGATCTCCATGTTTGACCTATTGCACATATCTCCGTTGCATAAACTAGTACTTGACCAAGCCCTTCAGAATGCATCTGTCCCAAGGGACATAACACCTAAGAGCTTCCATATGATGGTTAACCATATAGCTGCTAACAAACATGCCACATTCATAGACCATGATGTGCCACCGCATAAACCCCTGCATAATTATCCTTTGCACTTACTTGTCCAAGTCCAAAAAAGCACTATCCATAGGGTCCTTGTTGGTGGTGGAGCTGGGTTAAACATCTATACTCTAAAGTTAATCAAGCAACTAGGCTATTCAAAATCAAGCATTGATGTCATGAGTAGGATAAATATCAGAACTTATGATGAAGAGGAAAGGTCCTTTAAAGGTATTATCATTCTACCTATCCGTATTGGTCCAGTGGTCAAGAACACCCCCTTCCAGATCCTAGATCTTGAGTTGGGATACAACATGCTACTAGGGAGACCATGGATACATGAAATACAAGTCATACCCTCGACATACCATCAATGCATCAAGTTCCCACACTAGGGATAAGAAATATTAATAGAGGGAGATCCCCAACCTTTCCAATACTATAACGCAGTCCAAATCAACACAGAAAACAAAGTACCTTTTAACCAAGATGCAAGTATCCCCTCCTCTTTAGATTCAAATCCTAAGGATGTCACATAGAAAGATGGCAAGATATCCATTACTGACAAGGGTTGTGGCGAGTACAGATATGAAGAGGCTTTCACCATCATGCACATGCCTCAGAGCCTGAGAACTTATGGCATGCCACAACCTATTATTATAACAGAAATTCTACAGCCTATTCTATTCATATGTCTATCCACAACCTTTGTCAAATGGGGAGATATAGAAGAAGAAAATCCATTTGAACAAGATATCAGTACATGGTTATACCAAGACCCACAAGAGACAATTTGAAAAACCCTACCCCTGTCAAACTATGGTAATGATTATACAATGTTACAAAGATTCAGGTATGATGGTACAATCAGCCTGGGGGCAAGACAACAAGGCATAATGGAATTGCCTCTTCTGCCAACCTAGAGAAACAAGAGAGGGTTAGACTATGGGAAACAAAGATCTGGTCCTATAATCCAAGACATCTAAGTTGATCAGGAACAAATAGCAGAGATGCAACGGGGGCACAACATTGAACATGTCTTTATAAGAAACATACTAGCACAGTTGTTGCCCACCGAAGAGGGAGCCACACAAACCTGAATAGACCTCCACATATAAATCAATGATAACAAAGGAAGTGAGACATCTGACGAGCGTTCTATCAAGACTGACTCCCATGAGTATGAGTGGAGATCCCTTCACGACTCTGAACGTTTGATCCCAGATTATTCCCCTCGGTCAGACACTATCATAAAAATGGAAGACTTATTTGACCAACTATCCATTGTTGAGCAACCCTGCATAGATAAGCATGTCATTTATCATTCCTCAGGTGGTGTGTCCACATCACAGTCTAGTTTTGTAGGAACTATATCTGTAGTCCCTTTCAATCAACTAGAGTCAAATAACCATGAAATTATTTGTCTTGTACACCTAGAGCTAATAGAGTGGGATCAACCAGGACTGCCTGATTTAGATTTCTTCAAGAATGATGAGGCTATTGCTAATTTTATGGGACTTAGGTAAGGCATTCCATTAGGAGACCATAAGGCAGGCTTCTCCATTGACCTTGACAGAGCGGCATATTTTGGGGAGGCAGCTCCTCTTTCCAGTCCACAAAAGAAAAAAGAATAAAAGAATGATAAAAAGATAAAACAAGATGTATCTTCTAGTGAAAACCTCACTGAGGCACTAGAAGATGGAAAGAAGGAACTCCTCCCCTTGACAGTGGAGAAATCGGCATTACTAGTAGAAGAAATAGAGGAAGTCAATTTGGGAGATGACAAGAACCCAAAGAACATATACTTGGAAAAATCACTCACCCTAGAGGAGAGAGAATAGTTCATCAGTTTCTTCAAGGAAAGGTTGATCAACTTCGCATGGTCCTACTTAGATATGCCAGGATTAGATCCAGAACTCATGCTACATCATCTCTTGTTACTACCTAATGCCAAACCTGTCAAGCAGAAGTTGATAAAAATGCATCCCCATGTTGCATTTATAGTCAAGGCAGAGTTGAAAAAGCTCCTGGATGCCAAGTTCATAAGACCAATACAATACACAGACTGGATATCTAACTTGGTACTAGTTACAAAGCATAGTGGTCAGATATAGATTTACACAAACTTCAAAGATCTCAATATAGCTTGTCCCAAGGATGACTTTCCTTTACCCAACATTGATATGATAGTAAATCTAACCGCTGGACATCAAATTCTATCACTCATGGATGGATTTTTAGGGTATAATTAGATAAGGATCACACCAGAGGACCAACATAAAATAACTTTCACATGTCCTTGGTTCACTTGCTATTGGAATGTCATGCTGTTTGGTCTCAAAAATGCTGGCGTGACATATCAAAGGGCTATGACAACTATATTTCATAATCTCATCCACAAAACAATGGAAGACTACATGGACAACATATTAGCCAAGTTAATGCTTCGCAAGGATCATCTACAAGTATTGGGACCAATCTTTGACAGAATGCAGGAATACAAAGTAGATTTAAACCCAAAGAAATATGCATTCGGTGTCACAATAGGAAAGCTACTGGGGTTCATAGTGTCACATAGAGGCATCAAAGTAGACCCAGAGAAAGTCAAAGCAATATTGGACATGCCTCCACCATCAAACCTAAGGCAACTAAGATGGTTACAAGGAAGTCTCCAGTTAATCAAGTGCTTCATAGCTCAGCTAGTAGACAAGTGCCACCCATTCCAACATCTATTGCACAAAGACATCAAATTCATATGGATAGAGCAATGCAAAAAAGCATTCCAAATATTCAAGGACTACCTCCTCAAGTCTCCTATATTGGTGCCACTAGTCCGGGGTAGACCATTACTTATGTATATCTCAGCAACAGAATCAGCATTAGGTGTACTCTTGGCACAACATGATGATGCAGGTAAACAAAGGGCCATCTACTATCTAAGCGGAACATTGGTAGGATATGAGATCAACTATACACCAATTGAAAAGTCATGCCTTGTAGTTGTCTTTGCTTCCAAGAAGCTGAGACATTATATGTTGAGTCACCAAGCAAATTTGATCGCACATATTGATCCTTTAAAGTACCTCCTACGCAAAGCAATGCTCACCAGATGACTTGCAAAGTGGGTAATGATCTTAAGTGAGTTTGACATTGAGTACGTAGATAGAAAGGCCATCAAAGGGAAAGTGATCGCAAACCAACTAGCAGAGGCACCCATTCAGGACCATCAGCCTATTATTTATGACTTTCCTGATGAATCTATTATGACACTACAACCAGCGAGTGAGGTATGGAAACTCTATTTTGATGGATTGTGCATGAACCATGGTGCGGGGGTAGGAATAGTGCTCATCACTCCAGATAATGATATAATTCCAAAATATTTCAGACTCAACTTCCCCTGCACAAATAACATAGCAGAATATGAAGCACTAGTCATCGGTTTAAAGATAGCAATTCAATGGAGAATCAAGAACCTTAAGGTCTTTGGAGATTCGCAGTTAGTCATTAGTCAAGTCAACAATGATTATACGAACAAAGATGAGAAGGTAATACTATACAAAGCACATATGGAAACATTGCGCACCAAGTTCCATTACATCTTCTTCGAGCAAATCCTATAAACACAGAACAAAGTTGCAGACACAATGGCTACCATAGCGTCATTGATTGATATGCAAGGTAACGAAACAAGATTCCAGTTTCTAGCAGAGAAACTCTTAGTGCCATCACATCAAGAATCCATCACCAAATCAACATGCGTCCTTGTTGGTCCTGAAAACCCATGGTACCAGGAGGTACACAACTACCTCCAAAATAGTGTCTTACCTCCCAACTTGTCTAGAAACTAGAGAAAGTCCCTCATCTGGCAAACCTTTAGGTATACCATCCTCTCAACTACTTTATATAGATGAAGTCTAGACAGAATGCTACTATGATGTCTCACTTCCAAAAAATTCCAGAAAAATTTGTACGAGGTACATGAAGGAATTTGTGGAACCCACATAGGTGGCAATAGCTTATCTAAGAAGATCATCTGCATGGGATACTACTGGCCGACAATAGATACAGATGCACACAAACATGTACAAAGGTGTAGACAGTGTCAGCTTCATGGAGACCTCATCCATGCACCAGCCCAAGAACTAAATCCTATCACATCACCATTGCCATTTTCTATGTGGGGATTTGACCTAGTGGGAAAAATTATACCTTCTTTAGTAAATGGATACAAATACATCATAGGAGCGATAGAGTACTTCACTAAGTGGGTGGAAGAAATTCCCCTCACTTACATAACTGGAAAGCAAACATCAATGTTCATACTTAACCACATCATTTGTCGATACGTGATTCCTCAAACCATCCTAATAGATCATGGTACGCCTTTCCAAAAAAGATGTTAAAGAGCTATGTGAACAGTTCCATATCAAAAAAGGGTTCCTTTTATTATCCTCAAGGGAATGAGAAACCCAAAGCTACAAACAAAAAAATCTTGAAAATCTTGAAGAAAACAGTGAATGAATCAGGATGAGACTTGCATTTACAGATTAGTCCTGCATTATGGGCATACAGAACTAGTGTGAGAATACCTATAGGAGCCACTCATTTTTCCCTAGTCTATGGATTAGAGGTGGTATTACCCCTCAAAGTGGAAATCCCATCCCTAAGGATATCTTTGAAGAACCTGATTACAGATGAAGACTACAAAGTAGCAAGGCTTAGTGAACTGGAGTTACTAGATGAAAGAAGACAGCATGCCTTCGACCACTTACAAGGCTTTCAGAATCCCCTTAGAAGGAACTATCATAAGAAGGTAAGGTCATTAAAATTTGAGGTAGGAGACCTTGTCCTCATGGAAAATCAAAAGAACCAAGCAAAGCGAGTCAAACCTAGAAAGTTCAAGCCTAACTGGCTAGGACCATTTGCCATTGTCAGCTCTACCCAGAGTGGGGCATTCATACTGGTGACACCAGAAGGAGATCAGCTCCCCAGATACATCAACAACATGCACCTCAAGAGGTTCTACCCTTAAGGTCTCTATGGTTAAGGCACCTATCTACATATCTAGAAAATACCAAAAAAGTTAGAAAATACAAAATGTTACCTTGGTGAAAACCTGGCAAACTTGCGCCTTGGTGAAAACAAAAAAACAAAAAAATTAAAGAGAAAAAAAATTGTTCTCTCAGTGAAAACCTGGAAAATAGGCACTATTGAGTAGGTACCTTGGTGAAAACTTGGCAAACAAGCGCCAAGTGTTCAAATCTGGCTTCACTATCAATGAACTCCAAAAGCTTGAGCATATTTCAAATGCAAGACTGACTACCCAAGCTATATCCAGAAGCACATTCCCCTCTGAGCACCAAGCACTTATCCATGGTTAGTACTGATCCACCAAACTAGGGGGTGATTCTACATGTCTTGAAAAAATCCAAAAAAAATTGAAAAACTCATCAAAAATCCTAAAAAGATCAAAATGTTCTGAGAAAATTAGTCTTCATCAAAAACATTCAAAAACAAATTGAAAAATCCCAAGAAAATAAAACCAACTCATTTATCAAGAGAGAAAAGGGTGATCATGCCCAGACAATCAATGTCACAATCATGAGCTTTGCGAATCAGCATTGGGGTCATTTGACATAGCTTTATCAATCTATCAAATCAATCAACAAACAACTAGCGACCAAGCCAATCTATCAATTGTCACAATCATGAGCTTTGCGAACCAAAATTGGGCCCATTTGACATAGCTTGATCAACTACCAAAAAGATCATAGTCAATCAATAAAATCATATCAATCTTCTTACACAGTGATGGATACGCTCAAACCAGACAGGTCAGTCTTATATGAGTAATCTATTACTGAAACCAGACACACTCAAGCAATCAATCCAATCAAAAGAAGCCAATCAAGAGAATCCAATTGCATCAAGGAACCATCCAAAAATGTTGACTAGGTCAGTCAGTCGGTCAGATGTTAGTCTATATTTCATGGTTATGTTCTTATGCTACTCCAGGATCCACCATGTGAGGAGAGTAGCTATGATAGATCATGATTTATTTTCTTTGATTGTTGTCTGTTGAATGTTCACTTCAATTTTAGGGCCATGATGATTTAGGATAAATGCGGTAGGCTCTGTCACTTATCTGGCAGCCGCACATGATCTGAGCTTAACCCTGGGAAATAATTGGACATTCCTTCTCTTTTATTTTCTTGTTTGGTTTATAGAATCAAGAGCTCACAATGCTATTCAAATGGACTCTGAGTGTGTTGGAGTTCTATCTTGGTTTCTATGGTCTTTTCTTTTATTTTTCAATCAAGAGCTCGCGATGCTATCTAGATGGACTCTAGGGGCGTAGGAGTTCTATCTTGTTTTCTTTAGCTTTCCCTTTTTGAAATTAAGAGCTCACAATGTTATCTAGATGGCTCAAGGTGCATAGGAGTTCTATCTTGGTTTCCTTGTTTCAGTTTATTTAGAGAACAAAGTGGTATCTAGATGGTCAATATCTAGGTGCTTTTGGCTCTCTTTCTTTTCATATAGGGAACATAGCTGAACCCAGATGGTCAATATTTGGGTGCACTAGGTTCTCTTTCTATTAAATCTCTCTACTTCCGCTTATCAAGAGGTCATGGCGGTATCCAAGTGGTATGTGATCTAGATACATTAGACTCTCTTCAGAATTTTAGAAAATACAAAAAAAGATGCAATGATGACAAATATTGGAAACAGGGGCAGCGACTTGGGACACTCATCCTTTCTATCAATTCATATCTATCAAAAAAGAAAAAAATCCTTTCTATCATTCCATTCTATTAGATCCATCCCAGAGAACATCTATCCAAACTAACTTCTTTGTAATTAACACATGCATTACTCAGATATTTTGTGCATAATAGATTGCATTCATTCCATTTAAGTGCATCAGAAAATGAAAAAAAACATAGTAGTTGCATACATGGTAAATCATAAATCACATGCATCCAGAAGCATCTCATATAAACATGCATCTCATATCCATCATCCTGCATAAACATGTCAGTATCATAGGAAAAGTAAATCATACATCTATGAGTTTTCATCATAGGAATCATATTGCATATACATCTCATCATTTAAAAAACCAAATCATATAGAATCATACATATAGCAAGTAAACTAATGCTTATCATATCAAATCAATAGCTGCGTCTCATATAAATCAAAATATCTGAGTACAATGAACAGTCGCAAGTCTGAACAAAGGAAGATAGTCAACATATATCAATAAATATCACTATGTCGGGATACAATAAAGGATAAAACTCAGAGTATATCAGATGAGCATCACTACAAAAGTGGTACAAGATACATAATATGTAAAGCATCAAGATCAACATGTGCTACCCCCACCCTTGCCAGGAAGTGGATGAGGGGGTGGCATATCAGAAGATGGTCTCTATGATGAACTAGGAGCTCCCACACCACTACTCTATGATCTCTGTGATCTCTGCACTCTGCTGGATCTCTGAGAGGCTGTATAACTAGGTACTCTCTGCTCAGCTGGAACTCCACCCTCATAATGTCAACGCCAGTACTCAATCTCTCTTTGAGAATCACACCTAGATCTATAGTACCTGTCCAAAACATCCCAGTGGGATGCATCCTGTACACTATCAATAAATGATCAAACCTCAGCTCACACCTTTCACTCTCTCACCTCAGTTTTTGTAACCCTAGCCTCCAGCGCAGTAGCACAAGCATCAGCAGAAGCAAATCTGGCCTGTAAATCATGTACCTACTGGGTAAGCTGCTCCAACTCTGAGGGATCCACCTCCAGACCACCCATGGCCACATCCATATCCCCCTCCTTGGCCCTATCTGCCAATCCCTCATCTCCCCTCCCCCTCACCACCCATGAGTCATCCTCACTCTCTGAACTCTGTACTACTACCAGTACTACCGCTACCAGTCAAGGAACTCATCTCTGCACTCTACTTGTCTAAGGCCTCCACATCTATATCACCTATCTCCACATCTACATCCTCTATCACCACCCTATCCTCCTCTCTTGGAGCCAAAACAACACTTGTCCATCGATGCACTCTCTGCACTAACTGAGGTGCATCCTCCTCCATAGCCTCCTCATCCTCTAAAATGGTACTCAAACCAACTCTCTGAGTACTGGAATGACCGCTACTACGCCCACCTCTAGTCCTAACTCCACCACCAGCACCCCCAGGACCAGGATCATCTCCCCCATCATCTCCCCTCCCCCTACCACCATCTCTCCCACCATCCTATCCACCATCCCAACCTCCAACCCTCCCTCAGTCACGACCACCATCCCTCCCTCCATCCCGACCACCCCTCCCTCATTGTACCAAACGGTGCCTCCTCATGAGCATCCCAACAACAGGATGAGAGACATTTGTAAGTGGAACTGGTCGAGTCTGAGCCCAATGAGCATCAAACTAGGGAGTAGTGCCTGCAAAGAGATCAAATTCAAATATCAGTACCACATTAGATAAAGGACAACGTAACATAGAGAAGATAGATTATAAGAGCAGTAAAGAAACTGAATAAGAAAGGTGACAAAAACAAAACAAACCTACATCTACAGTGGCTAATCGCCATGTCCACGCAATAGGAAGTAACCCTGTAAACTTAGTATGGGAAACATCAAGTGATACAACACCATCCCAAGCGATAGAGTCCCTCAACCTACAAGCAAAATAAGCATAAGAATTAGACACATCCTGCCGCTCACCAAACTGATGCAACACCCTGTTGGTGTTGTGAAAATCAATCATGTGAACATGGTCAGTCACATGAGCAATCAAATATCTCCAGTGTCGGCAGAAGGGAAGATGAATGTCCTCTCTATCCCAAATAGGCAAATCTCTATAGGACCTCCATATGAAATAGGGCATCATATCAAGTTGTTGACGCCAATACAAAAAATGACCCATGTGGGTTTGAACAATGGCTCCATCATACATATACACATATGGCATGTCTGTAGGAAAAGCACGTGTACCAATAGGATGGCAGACAGCTATGTGCTCCCATGCCCATATCTAGAGGAGGGTAGTGCCATAGCTGAGTGACTTACCATTAAGGTAAGCCACATAGAACATGTGGAAGTGTATATGATCCAACATGCATGGCCCCCATGCATAAACCATACAATCCTGGACCATACTCTACAAAATAGTACCAAAGCTGAAAGAAAATCCATGCTGCCAATGATTGGGGCATAAGATGCCACAAATCAAAGTGCCCAGTAGATTGGACAGCCTGTCAAGGCCCAAACCAAATCTAGACCATGGAATATCATAAGCACTGGATAACCCAGGCTGATCTTAGGGCAATCCAGAGAGCTCAGTTAAGGAAACAATACCAGAATGGGTGGCATACTCCACAAGCGCACCCTGGATCGGAAGCTGGAGGATGCGGTACACATCCTCCAATGTAACAGTACACTCTCTAGTGGGTAACCAGAAAGTGCATGTCTCAGAATGCCAATGCTCTACAAGAGCTGAGATCAAACCCCTATTGGTTGTGATCTCTAGCATGTAACATATCCAATACAATCCTAAGTCCCTAAGAATTGACCTCTCATCCTCCGAGAGCTGGAACCTGTAAACAAGACCTCTTGGTCTTGACTCCCGACAACGCAAAATTCACCCGGTGAACTGCACATAGAAATAAATCAAAAAAATAGAAGTATTAGTCATACAGGAAAGTGCCAGAAATCAGAATATGCAGAAATCAGACAAGGAAATCAGGCAAACAGTTCTAAAAAAGTGATTTTAGCAATAAACTCTTCATCTGCGGTTCACTTATGCGATTGCGAAACATGATCCTTAATTGCGGCAGGTAAAACTCAATTGCGGCAGGCAAGCAATAATAGTGCAGTACACTTATCAAATGTGGCACTTGCCTGGCAATTGCGGCATTCAAACTACAATTGCGGAAAAACTACAGACGATTGCGGCACAACAGGCAAAAATTCAAAAGACAACAAATTTTCAAAGCAAGAAAATAGGCATTAATGACACACAAAGCAATAAAACTCAATGGATGTCCTGTGCCAACTAGTCTCTGATGCATCCAAACTCCGTCAGATATGTGTGTAACTCTCGGTAATCCCACCATCCCATAAAAATAGGAGAAAAAAGCAAGAAAACTAAGCACAAACTCACCAAGGTTCTGAGAGCTCCAAGAAGGCAATGTGACAAATGAATGGCTCTCTTGGTTATTTATAGGGGTTCCCACAAACCCTAATTTCACTAGGAGGTTCAATTTTTCTTCTCGGTCCCCAAAAAATTCCACAGGCAATATAAGGCATTTTTCAAATCAGTCAGCTACCCAGATTCAGATATTACAGTTTCAACAAATTAACGCTCATGTCGAGACTTTTCACTCAAATTTGTTGAGGGGGCATAAATACACTTACTATCGCTGGAGCAAGATCAAAATCAAAGAATCTTTGACACACTACGACAAGTCACATCACATCAAAGAGGGGAAAATGTAGACACCCGAAAATGGACAGTCTTGTGACTTGACATTAAAAACACTAATTTTCATCTATTAATTAATGGTTTTTTAATCATTAATTAATCATCTATTTTCCTCTAAATTCATTCCCCAAATCATCAAATCTAATTCCTAAAATTAATTAAATAATTAATTTTATTTAATTAATTAACCTTAATTGATTAATTACCATTAATTAATTATTTAAATTCAATTTCCTATAGTTTAAATTCAAATATTTAAACTTACTAATTAAATTCTTCCAATTAAATTAATTTCAATTAAATTAATTTAATTTCATCAAATAAAGTAATTCTAAATAAAAAAGAATTCAATTATCTCACATGTTGAAAACTTTAATTAAATAAATGAGTTAAATATTCATTTATCTTCAAAGAGATAACTCCAATCAGATCACATGGGTTACTCCACCCATCTCTCCAGTTCACATGGGTAACTCCACCCACCTCTCCAGTTCACATGGGTAACTCCACCCACCTCTTCAGTTCTAAAAGGTAACTCACAATTAGCTCTTTAGTCAACTAAACTCTATCTCCTCTTTACAAATTGAAGAGGTGGAGTTTACTGATGGCTTCTCCGGTTCCCTTTGATCTCAACCGTTCATCTCCCTATCTATGGGATTGATCTCAACCGTTCATATCATCACCAATTCCTATATAATAAACCCTTCATAACCATTTGAAGGATCTAGGATTTCAAGCTCTCGTACACCATTACTATGTCAGTTTGGTTCTAGAATTCAAGCCATCTTGCGATCACACACCCATTTCAATTAGCAAATTCTTGACACTTCTCAAGTCATAGATGCTGCCCACACCAATACTGAGCATCAAAAACAACATTTTCGAAGGAGTAGAGAGAGACAATAGAAGCTTCAAGCACCTTTGGGTTTGCATTCATTTTTTTTCCTTTCATTGCTTGTACATTTTATTGGTTACATTTCAAGTTATTCATTTTAGTAGTTCTTGGGTACTTGGATTTATATCATTGTAAAACGGTGCTACTAACCCTTGCCTTTGGAAAGCTTGGGAACCACGGATCATGAGAAGAGAGGCATACAGTAACATATATTGCAACATGACTCAATTATCAAGAAAGAAAGAAAGGATTGTATGCCTCTCTCTTTGATTCCCACAGCTTTCCAAAGGCGAGGGTTAGTAGCAAAGGTTTCACAAATGAATGCGAATCAAGTATATAATGACTACTAAATGAAAAAAAAAAATGTGAGCAATAAAATGTACAAGCAAGAGAAAGGAAGACAAATAAATGCAAACCCCACGATGCTTGAAGCGTCTATTGTTTCTCTCTACTCCTTATGAAACGCTATTCTTGATGCTCAGTATTGGCGGGGCAGCATCTATGACTTGAGAAGCTTTGAGAATTTGATAATTGAAATGTGTGTGTGTGGTTGCAAGATGGCTTGAATTCTAGAACCAAACTGACGGAGTAATGGTGCACGAGAGTTTGAAATCTTGGACCCTTCAAATGGTTATGAAGGGTTTATTATATAGAAATTGGTGATGATATGAATGGTTGAGATCAATCCCAGAGATGCGGATATGAACGGTTGAGATCAAAAGGAACAGGAGAGGTCCTCAGTAAACTCCACCTCTTCATTTGGTAAAGAGGAGATAGAGTTTGGTTAACTGAAGAGCTAATTATGAGTTACCTTTTTGAATTGAAGAGGTGGGTGAAGTTACCCATGTGGACTGGAGAGATGGGTGGAGTAACCCATGTGATCTGATTGGAGTTATCTCTTTGAAGATAAATGAGTATTTAATTCATTTATTTAATAATTATTTTCAACATGTGAGATTATTGAATTCTTTTTTATTAAGAATTGCTTTATTTGATGAAATTAAATTAATTTAATTGAAATCAATTTAATTGGAAGAATTTAATTAGTAAGTTTAAATATTTGAATTTAAACTATAGGAAATCGAGTTTAATTAATTAATTAATGGTAATTAATCAATTAAAGCTTTTTAATTAAATAAAATTAATTATTTAATTAATTTTGGGAATTTGATTAGATGATTTGAGGAATGAATTTAGAGGAAAATAGATGATTAATTAATGATTAAAAAAACATTAATTAATAGATGAAAATTAGTGTTTTTAATGTAAAGTCGCAAGCCTGTCCATTTTAGGGTGTCTACAAGGATATGACTAAGTTCCTCAAGAAAATACAAATCAATTTTGTCTGGACCTACAAGATATGCTTGGAATGGATAGAGATTTAGTTGTAAACCATCTTGCGGTTGATCAAAAGGTTAAACATGTTAATCCAAAGTTGCGCAAGATGCATCCACAAGTTTCTTTGTTAGTCAAGGTCGAACTCCAAAAAATTCTTGATGCAGAGATCCTCAGACCTATTGATTATCCTGAATTGGTCTCTAACATTGTACCGATAGGTAAACCTATCAGAGGAATTTGCATTTGTATAGAATTAAAAGACTTGAACTTAGCATGTCCTAAGGATGATTTTCCACTACCAAACATGGATATCATAGTGGATTTGGCTACTGGACATGAGATGATGTCCCTCATGGATGAATTCTCTGGGTATAATCAGATCAAAATAGCATCTGAAAATCAATAGAAAACTCATTCATAACTCCTTAGGGTAAATTCTATTATCACATATTTCTATCCTCACAACAATTTTTGAAATATTAGAGAAGCACAAGCTTCGGCTAAATCCCAAGAAATGTATTGTTGGAGTCAAATCTGGAAAATTGTTAGGATATATTGTGTCACGTAGGGGCATAGAAGTAGATCCAAAGAAAGTAAAATCCACCTTAGAAATGCCGCCACCAGGACATTAAAATAGTTACATAGTCTACAAGGAAAACTTCAGTCTATCAGGAGATTCATGTCATAGGTTGCTGATAAAGTACATCCCTTTTCTCACTTGCTGCGCAAAGAAGTCAAGTTCCAGTGGTATTTCATGTGTCAAAAATAATTTGAACTATTGAAAGGGTCTCTAGCTAATTTTCCAATGTTGTTTCCGCCTGTTCTAGGTTGACCTTTAATTTTGTACATATCATCTACTGAAGTTGCATTGGGTCCTCTTTTAGAACATGTAGATGACAATAGAAAAGAGCGAGCAATTTATTATCTCAGTAGAACTCTAGTGGGATATGAATTCAATTACTCACCTATTTAAAAATTGTGTTTGGTCATTGTCTTCTATAAAAAAAATTCTACGTGACTAGATGCTTAATCATAAGATACAACTTGTTGCAAAGATTGATCCATTAAAATATCTGATGTCTAAAGCTACTCTTACTGAACGCACTGCTAAATGGGTTATGATTCTCAGTGAATTTGGATCATAAATCTATTAAAGGGAAAGTGATTGTGGATCAATTATCAAAAGCTCATGTTCAAGGGGATCATCCTATCATTACAGATTTCCTAGATGAATCCATTCTGACTGTCACCTCGAGCATACAATGGAAACTTTATTTTGACAAATCTTTTACACATAAAGGATCAGGGGCAGGTATTTTATTCATCACACCTCAAGGGGATCTCATCAATAAATCTTATGAGTTGCAATTTGTATGAAAAAATAATATTTTAGGATACGAAGCCTTCGTGACAGAACTTCGCCAAGATGTCCAATACAAAATCTTCAACCTACTTGTCCTTGGTGACTCTCAGTTAGTTATCAAGAGAGTTAATAATGAATACCAAATGAAGTATGAAAAAATACTCCCCTATCACCAAATGGTTGAAGACCTAAAAAAACATTTCACATAAATTATATTCCAGCACATCCAAAGAAAAATAATAAAGAAGTTGATGTCGTGGCTACCATTGGATATCTTATATCTATGCCTGAACATAGTTTGCGATGTGAGTTTCTTGTTGAGAATCTTAGGGTCCCTTCCTATGACCAACCCAAGACCGAGATGGTATATGAAATTGTTGATCCTAATTCCCCCTGGTACCAATAATTTTATTCCTACCTCAAGGATGGAACCACACCACTTACCCTCACACAAAAGAAATGTAATAAATTTATCCTCCAACCTCACATTACATGATCCTTGGTAATACCCTATTTTGGAAATACTTTGACAGAACTTTTTAAAGGTGTCTGAATTCATAGGAAGCACAAACATCCTAAGAGGAGGTACATCAAGGAATATGTGGAGCCCATTCTAGTGGACTCACTTTCAAAAATAAACTATTAGGCATAGGTTACTATTGGCCAACCATGGAGTAAGATTCTTACCACTATGTGAAGAAATGTGTACCTTGTTAGCAACATGACAATTTGATACATACCCCATCCCAATCCCTTAAACCTACCATTACACCTTGGCCTTTTTCCCACTAGAGACTTGACCTTGTTGGCCAGATATTCCCAAATTCCTCCAATGGCCACAAGTATATCATTTCTGCCACAAAGTACTTCACAAAATGTGTTGAAGTCATCCCTCTTACTTACACCAATGGAAAACAAATTTTGAAGTTTATTTTGAGCTACCTTATCTGTCACTATGACATCCCTCAAGACATTATAACTGATAATGGAACCCCTTTCAAGAACAAGGATGTCATAGAGCTATGTAAGAAGTTCAGTATTACCCAACATTGTTCATCCAAGTATTTCCCACAAGGTAATGGTCAAGCAGAGCCTACAAATAAAACCATCCTGAAAATCCTCAATAAAATAGTCGATGATGTGTGCCTTGACTGGCACCTTTGATTGAATCCTGCCTCTTGGCCTACCACACTTCCATTTGTACCCCCACTAGAGCCACTCCATTTTCCCTTGTTTATGGTACTGAGGTCTTACTTCTCATTGAAATTGAGCTCCCTTCTCTTAGAATCTCCTTGAAGAATCTCATGTCCAAAGAAGAATACTGTGTTGCTCACTTGCAAGAGCTTGAACTCCTTGATGAGAGGTGCCCTAATGCCCTAAACCATCTCTGTATGTAACAAAATTTCTTGTGCTTATCGTTCAATAGGAAGATCAAACCTTGTGAGTTTAAATTTGGTGATCTTGTCCTATAGCATAACATGAAGAATCTCCATAACCGTGAAAATAAAGGAAAGTCTGAGTCTAACTAGTTGGGCATGTTGGTGGTTACAACTAAATTTGGATCTGGAGTGTATTAGATAATGACACTAAAGGGAATATTATCCCTGATGTTGTAAATATCATACACCTAAAGTGATTTTATGTGTACTACATAAGCAGTTCCTCTTGTACAGAAGAAAGTCAGAGAAAATCCAAACTAATCATAAAATCAATAAAAATCCAAAAACAACATAAAATTATCTTGAGAAAAAAATCTAAAAATCAGAAAAATTCCTTAAAAAACTTATTATCATGATGAAAACCTAGAAAATAGGTGCCTTGAGAATACAAACAAAAAAAATCAAAAAGTAAAGAAAAATAAGTTCATCCATTTGTGAAAACCACTTTGGTGGCACATTGGATAAGTACCATGGTGAAAACCTATTTCAAGCGCCATACATAGTCAATTAGATCCATCATCTATTTAGACTATCTTCCATGCTTTTCATTGCATCTTCCATAATAAAACCTCTACTTTCCATATCTGTGCAGAATTCCTACCTAGTCCTAGTTCTCTTTCCACTATTCTTCGCTTTGGATATGCTTACATTAAAGCTTCATCGCAAATCTCCCGAACACTGAGCTTCACCCCATGACATTGAGATTTTTCCCAAACACTGTGATCACAAAAGAGTTTTTGCAAATAAAATTTGAGATCAAGTTTCTAATCTAGCATTCCCTTCACATCTATTACCAGTGAATGTGTGTTTTGATATCAAATCAATCTTTGCCCGTAAGGATGCATTCTTTCGATATCGGCTTATCAATCCTCCATTACACAATCTTGTTCATGGTAAGAACTTTGCACTGAATGATTTCTAGGTCATGATGCCTTTTTTTAATTTTATCTTTGTGTTTCAGTAGACCCTAGTCATGATTTCCTCAATCTTTAATATCTTGGTGTATCTTGGATGGTTTATATTGGAATACGTGTCATTTGGAGTATGATATGTTTGTGATAGTTTTAGTGCATGTTTGTTGGATATACAATTATGATTACGCATGCCTCACTAGGGGCAGGATTCGTACACATACCACCAAATCCCAAAACAAGATTTGGGCATGTGTTAAACCTCAATATAAGTATCATTTCATTAGTCCCATCATGACATAAACTCTACATCAATGTTCTTAAATCTATTTATTTGTCTAAGAGTCTAGTCCATGCAAAGGAACCATTTTAATTATGTTTCCTAACACACGATGCATACCTCCTTTTGAAATATTAAACTAGGGTGTGCTCTCTGACATAAACACAATATAATCCCACAAAAATCATGTAGATGAGATGCATTTTAGTTAGGATCATATTCATTTTACCTTTGGCATGGTTCCTGTTTATTTTCTCCCTCCTAAAGCTAGCTGAATGGTCCTATCGGTTATGATTGATACACAAAGAAAAAGGTCTTATTCCAAGTCCTCATTTAGGTACATGATTAGTTGCATTCACTTAGGACACTTAGGTTATTTTGATCATTGCATTAGTTATATTATTACGTTGCTAATGAGTTTAAGTATTAAATTCAAATTTGATGTAAAGCTACATGATAATATTTATTTAGATTCATTTAATCTTTTAGGTTAATTAGGTGTTGTTGGTACTGATAAATTTTTGGGTTCCCATGATGCTTTTCCTACCTTTTCCTGCTAAAATCTTTCCATTTTCTTAAACCCTTGTTTCCTTCTTGGTCTAAACCCTAAGTCTTCCATGTGCCTGTTATAAAATCAAGTTCCTTTTTGGGCCACTTTAGTCACTTTATCCCATGGGTTTTATGTCGTTGAGTGTGGGGCCTATCCTTTTTATTTCCTAAGTCATGCGTAGGGTTATTTTTAAATTTTCCTAAGTTCCTAAGTCCCCACGGTGTTTTATTTCTCCCAAGTGTCGTGCAAGTCTCTTTTGATCTAACTACGTGCCTAAAGCCTCAAACACAAGATGTAGCCAGTATATTCATTAAGGCATCACACCATGGTGCCAAGTATCTTTCCTAAGATCATGAGGTCAACATGTTCAAATCTAGTGGCGAGGATATTGCACTGCCAAATCTATTTTCATCACATGGTGTGCATTTTTCAAGGATCAAGACTTATAGGGAACTTATTTTTTATGGCATCACCTTTCTGCGACATGTGGAAAGTGGTTGAGCTAAAAGGAAGTTAACATGTGGTTTGATCATATTTAATCATATGGTTTGCGTAATGCCTAGATCAGGAGATACAAGTTGTTTATCCTTTGTGGGATTATGCCTTTGCGCCATGTAGCAGTTGGTGGGACACATGAAGGGTTGGAGTATTGATGCGGGACCGTCAGATCAAATTTCATCAAATGGTAGGTGTAATGCCTTGAACAAAAGTTGTGTGTTGTTTAAAGCTTTGCGGCGTCACACCAGAAAGACACGTGTCCATGGCGGGGCCGAGTTAAGATAAAGGAAAGGTTAATATGCCCTCAAATCTCTTTTGATCAAACAGATGTTGCAATGCCTTAAATAGAAGGTGATCAAAGTTTATTCCATTAAGGAATAGTGCCTAAGCGACACGTGGCTTCATCAGATCATGGGTCTGGGTTGTAGGAGAATAGAGGACTGGCAGATCTATTTTGATTATGTGGTGGGAATAATTCCTTAATCCAAATATGCATCACACCTGGGTGACGCGTGTCTATTCTGATCAAAAGGTCAAATGGGACCGAGATGCTATAAGGAACTGCAAGGTGTCTTATGCTCGTGGGTGTTTTTAAATGGAGATTGACGGTCGTGTTTTAAAGATGGATTTAAAATTGAATTTTTGATAGGGGTTTCCTTGCCAGGTGTAACCGTTGAAATTAGATATTTGAATATTCAAATATTTTTCACAGGGTTTTGAAGTGGTGGCTCTGCATTTCATGTTGCTAGTAATAAATAGATGAATCTAATTTACTGGGTTATTTTTATCCAGTTAGGAGATTCTTCCAAGATGGAAATATGATGGCTCAGAATATGTTTATGATGAGAAGTGATATTTGAGGGTTTTATGATCAGATTGCATATTTTTTGTAACCCTAGTCGCCTCCTTGTCTATTATGCATTAAGGTTGGGTCTATTCCCAAATCTTGGTGGTTGTGCAGATCGGATTTTTTTTGGATCTTTTGAAGAAAGATCAGTCGGTTGGAGAAAAAAATTTGGTGCAAAATCGGATATGGAGGGATAGATGTCAAATGGATTTGAATCCTAGGGTTTCCCTCTGCTATATATTCCTTTCTTTTCTCTATTGAAAGGGTTCCAGTTTCTATGTAAAAATTCAGGGCAGGTTTGAAGTGTGGTTCCTCTGTAGATATTTTTCCTTTTCTCTGCATATAGGGTGTCCTTGATCTCTTTCTTGTTTCAGAGAGGAACATCATTGTAATAGTTAGATTTATGAATGAAAATTTAGTTTTGTTTTACTGTTATCAAGTTGTCTCCATTATGCTTTATGAATCATGAGACTAAGGCATCAACGATGTTTTGGTTTTGTCCATTTTTTTTTCTACAATGGGGTCATTTAGAGGATGACTGTGATTTAGGATTTGTTTTCAGATATGCATGATCTTGGGGTATTAAGGATATTTCAAGCTTGTCTTTCAACAATATGTTGATTAATGTATTGTCTAATCTAGGGTCTCTTCCAAGGGAAGGGTTAAATACTTTGAATAGGTATTTTCATATTTGAACACACTGATGGATCCATAAGAGAACTTGACTAATAGGGTATGTCGGATGTAAGGCATTCTAGACATATTAGACTGAGTGTTTTTCTTTGTTCATAATCTTCCTTTTTCACTATTATGTTTGAATTTATTGCCCATTGGATAAGGTGTTGGTCTATGTGGGTTCTGGGGTATTTCAGGGATCCATTATTCAAATACATAAAAGTTTTAAGGAATATAAGATCAGAATATTTAATATATATTACTTAGAATTTATATGTTGTTGTAGAATATAATTGCCTTGGTGATTGATTGATTCCACAAATATATTTTAGTATGTATATTAATATGTAAATTCATGACCATACATGGTGGTTTCCATGTAGGGTCATGGCCCTACATTAAGTTAATTATAATCAACCAAATTAATTGCAGAAGGGCACATTTACCTTAAATGAATTTGTGTCGTTTCTTAATAAAAGTATGTTATACGATAATATCATGTACTATAATGCTATTAACACATGGTGGTTGCCATGTAGGGTCATGACCCTACATTAAGTTAATTATAATCAACCAAATTAATTATAGAAGTGCATGTTTACCTTAAATGACTTTGTGTCATTTCTTAATAAAAGTATGTTACACGATAATATCGTGTACTATAATGCTATTACAGATACATGATAATCATCGTGGCTGTAATAAAATTACACTCTGCGATGCTATCGCGCAATATAATGTGATTACAGTGACACAATAACTATCAATACTTATCATGTCTACAATGTAATATATACAGTAACAGTGTTTTATACATTCAATAATGTATTCGATCGGTTTCTACAGTATGTCGATTAATAACAATACTAATATATATATACTTATAATTATTTGGAATACTTAAACATGAACGAAGCTATATTTCAACACTCCCTCTTAGTAAGAGAGAGTTTAAGATGTATTGTAAACAGTCATAGTATGTCACGATTACCGACACAATTTGGGACAACATAAAGAAGTCATAGTCATGATATATAATTAGACATTTCAATATCATGATATCCGGCACAATCCAGGACAACTTGTCATGGTGTCAATCATGAAATATGACTTATTACATCATACAGTAATAACATCCCAACATCAAGATATCCAGCACAGTCTAGGAGAACCCGTTAGAGTGTCAATCTTGAATTTTTGTTAACTATTGTCAAGATCATCACCTTGTAATAGTAACCTCAATTTATATAGAAGATCATCATCTTCTTGAACACAAATGCAATATTTCAAAATAACTTTATTTATATATTCATGAATACAAAGTACAAGAGTAGGAATTTCATCCCAACAAGTTTAAAGTCTAGTCATACCAATTTTTCTCTTGAAATAATCTATCTTTAGTTTTGCAAGTGGTTTGGTGAAGATGTCGTCATTTTGTTCCTCAATGCTGATATAAACTAGTTTAATGATGTTATTGTCAACCTTGTATCTTATGTAATGGTAAGGAATCTCTATGTGTTTTGACCAATTATGGAAGACTAGATTTAAAGAGAGTTTGATGCAGCTTTGATTATCAAAATGAATAATGGTAGGTACCAAAGGTTTTCCAAAGAGATCAAACAATAGCTTCCTTAGCCAGACTGCTTCTCTAGCTCCCATAGAGCTAGCCATGTATTCTACTTCAGTGGAACTCTGAGCAATAGTCAATTGTTTTATGTGGAACAAAGATATCATTGCTAATCCTGAATTGAAACAACATCATGTAGTGCTCCTGTGATCTGTGGAACTTCCTGCCCAATCTGAATCGGAATAACCCTGAAGTTGGATCTCAACCTTTTCATATTTTAAACCAAGTTTAATGGTTCCTCATAAATATCTCAGAATGTGCTTAGCGGCCACCAAGTGTATTTCCTTAGGTTCACACATGAAGTGACTTAGTACATTTGTTGCATAACATATGTCAGGACGTGCATTTACTAGATACATGAGGGATCCAACAATTTGTCTGTATGGTGAGGGATCTGTAGGTTCTGAATCTTTGGATTCACTTTTTATCTTGTGTAGATTTTTTTCCATTGGGGTAGCCAATGGTTTACAATCCATCATTCCAAATCTGTTTAGGATGTCAGTGGTATACTTTTCATGATTTAAGAAAATGTGATCTTCATTTTGCCAAATTTCTAGACCTAGAAAGTAGTTTGGAAGGCCCATACCCTTCATATCAAACTTAGCTACTAGGTCTTGTTTGGATTTTGCAATCAGGTGATCTTCTCTTGTTATGAGCAAGTCATCAACATACAAAACTAGAATTATCATGTCACTATTTACTACCTTGAAGTAGATGTTAGGGTCTGCTATATTCTTGGAGTACCCTAGTTTGGTGAGATAGCTTTCTATCCTTTCATACCATGCTCTGGGGGATTGTTTAAGTCCATATAGAGCTTTCTTTAACTTACAAACCTAGTGATTTTTATCATGTGTGATAAATCCTTTTGGTTTCTCTATGTATACTTCTTCCTTAATTTTCCCATTCAGAAAAGTTGTCTTGACATCCATTTGGTGTACTTTCCATCCTTTAGATGCTGTGATTGCAAGAATGATTCTTATCAAGGTGTATCGAGCTACGGGAGAAAAGGTTTTTTCATACTCAATCCCAGCCTTTTGTGAGAATCCTCTGGCAACAAATCAGGCTTTGTGTTTTTCAATGCTGTCATCTGAAGCATATTTGATCTTGAATAACCATTTTGAAGAGACAACTGATTTTTTTTTAGGTCTGGCACAATGTCCCAAACATCATTTTTCATAATGGACTGATACTGTTCAATCATGGCTTCTCTCCAAGATTTTTTTGTTAATGCTTTTTCAATACTATCAGGTTCAGATTCTACAAGCTCAGTTAGATGGGAAACAAAACATTTTTGTGTTCTTGTTCTCTTGTTTTCTCTGAATATTTGATCTGGCTCTACATTATTTTCTTCAAACATCTTTCCTTCCCATAAAGGTCTCTTGGTGTAATTTAATATTCCATTATTCTCAACATTTGGACATGTAGGTTCAACATTTGAAGATGTAGGCTCAACATTTGAAGATGTAGGTTCTGAAACTATTATTTTATTCTCCCTGTCATTCTCAGATGTAAGATCTCTATCTAGATCTGTTATGGAAATATCCTCAATATCTTTGGATATGAATTTTTCTTCAAACTTTACATCTCTGCTGATTTCAACTGATCTCTGGCCTGGGATATAGATTTGATATCCCTTAGTATCCTCACTATATCCTATGAATATACCCTTCTTCCTAGAGGGTTCTAGTTTAGTTCTTTTTTTCTTTTGGAACATGAATGTAAACAAGACAACCAAACACTCTCAGATGGCTTAAGTTAGGTTTGTTTCCTGTGAGTACTTCTTCTGGTGTAGTATTTTCTAGGATAGCACGAGGACACCTATTTGTTAGAAACACTGAGAGGGGGGGGGGTGAATCAGTGTTTGTCTATTTATATTTAATTCAGAAATTTGAAACTTAAATCAAATAGATAAAAATTGAAGCATAACACAATAACACATAACACAAGATATGATTATGGGGAAACCTTGATCAGAGGAAAACCCCCATGGGAATTAGTACCTACAAATGATTGTACTAGTCTAGTGAACTTATTAGAGTTTCTTTGCCCTGTTAGGAGTAGTCTTTATAATGCAAGTACAATGAACTTGTTAGGAGTCTTTACAAAACCCTATTAAAGGTGGTTGTCTCACTTCTAGACCTTAGTGCTCAATAGGATGAAGGATACAACCTTCAGATAATAGATATACACTATATCAAAAAGATGAATTGTTGTTCTAACACTATTGTCTAATCAGTTCCATTTATGATCTAATGCTTTAATCTCTTGAAGACTTCTAATTCATACTGATTTTCTTATATTTCTCTTCTGATTATCTTCTCTGCTTATTTTCCATTCACACACATTATACAAAAGTGTATGTCTAGTATATATACATGCTTGAATAGACGCGACCAAAAACATGACCTTAGTCAGCCCAAAAACAACATACACAACGCTTCCAAAAAAATTGGCTTAAGCGAGTTTACATGAGAGTTAAAGACATGTTTACAAACATACTGCAATAGGTGCATGACCATTAAAAAATAAAATATTATGCGCTAATCCAAAATCTGAAGTCGGCTTCATACTCTATTTTCTGAACTGCTAGTGGCACTTTAACCTGCTGTAACTTCTCTGTACTGTCATACCATACCATGCATGTATAGTCTAAGATTAATAACATATCAGAAAGCTTAAATATAAAGGTGCATAGTCTGACTCGATCGTACGCATGTTCTCTGATCAACTGCATATCTCTGTACTGCTCTGTTTTCTATACTTGGCCAATTTTGATCTTTAAAGTTTACTATCAAAACTTCAAATGACTTTGTTACCATAATGAAAACACAAAATAAGTCATATACACCCTGAGTGTCAACTTTCCAAAAATCTCCCCCTTTGTCATTTTTGGAAACAAAGGAATGTGGCCAAGTTACTTAATCTTTGACTTAACAACAAAAAACTATATATCATAACTTTGGCTATATATATCATACTCCTTATATACATACATTACTCACCCTTTGACATTAATGAAAAAGGTGTCAAAATTTGTAAGTCTCTAGGTACTTACTTAGAGTACACATTTGGATACACAATCTGAAGAGTCTTGATCTCTTGCTTCCAAAATGCCTTCAGTGCATCAACAGTATGAAGATGGGCGCATAAGGCATATGTAAGATTCTCCATCTTTGTCAGATCCATGTAGGGAGCTTGATCATATGTAAAAATTGTTGCATCTATCTATTTTATGTTCTCATTCAAGATAGCCAAGGAGGGTGCAAGTGCATTTCTTAGTTGTGTTTGTCTAGTCCTTATCTTGTTGATCTCTACCTTGGCCTTTTCAATCTTTTCTATCTGCCCTTGATAGATGTTGTTTTAGATGTTGATGTCTTGGGAGGATGTTTCAACTGATTTCCTGATGTTTTCAACCAAGATGTCTGCTTCTTCAATCTTCTTGATGTGCTCATAAGTGAATTTTCCTCTGTCCATACAATTTTCTATCACCTTCCTACCTTTTGTTGCTAACTCTTTCAAAATTGTTTGACCAATATTCAAGGAGTTGAGATCTAATTGGAAGTTCTTTGTCAGTTCATCCAATATTTCCCTTTTGTAATTCTCCTCTACAATTTTAGTAGTTGAATCTACTAAGCTTGTGAAGTTTTCTTTGAAGCAAGTCAACATGCTGTCAACATCATCCACTGATTGGATTTTTGCCAATTTCTTATCTGCTGGTACTAAGTTGTTCAAAATGTTCACTGACTCTAGACAGAGAGGGTTTCTCATAATTTGTTTCTCTTTGGCTTTCTCCATGGCTAATACACTGATTTTAATCAGGTCTTCTTCTCCCCAAGAATCTAGGTTTGCTAAGTTAGGGGTCAAGCTTGACAACAATGATGCTGATGGTTTGATGGATGGAGTGAATATATAATTTTTACTATCTATATATTCACTTTTTACTGGGATCTCCATAGAGGGTGGATCATTATGTTCATCCTTTCTCTCTTCATCTTGTCCTGTTGCATGAACTTGTTCTTGCTGCAAAGAAGTGTTATCAGTGCATACCTTCTCAGCTTCTTCAATACTTACAAATGCTTCCCCAAACTTATTTAAATCATTTTCTGAGGATGACATAGTGATCTCAACATCATTTATCACAATGGTTTCATCTGATTCCTTGACTGTATGAGAGGGTGATGTAACATTGGGCGCTGAATCCTGTGGACCTATCATAGGCACATTTGGAATCACTGGTTCTTTATCCTATTTGGGAGGGGTTGGAGTCACTTTAGCTGTAGGCGCCATTGATGGATACATGTGTCTATCCAAAAATACTTTCTCAAATTCTCTTTCAGTCTCTTTTCAAACCAACTCATACTCTTTGTTCATGATGTGAAGAGTTCGTATTTTGGTTCTTAGATGAGGTTTTACCGAATCTAACAAAATTACTTTCTCATCATGTGAGAAAATAGGGAGAAAACTATCTAATGTTTCTTCTCTAATCCTCATATCTTCCTCTATTGCTTTTCTTTTCAATAGGTCTAATATGTTCCATACTTTGTCTGGAATGACTGTCTTGATTTTCAATACTAACCTTTTAAACTTGATCATGTGAGAGATAATCATAGAATGTATCTCTGAATTATCTATCTCATGGTACTTGTCATAAACATTTTAAATTGAGTCAAGTCTTCCTTCATTAATGATTGTGTTCCTTAAGACTTCAAGACTAGGTCTGAATCCTACCTCAGGAGGGGCTTGAGTATTCTTAACTTTGCTCTGTGTTGTCCTTGAGGATGGGTGACTTGTGGGAACTTGTTTCCTTCTTCTGGTCAGTTTGCTTGGTACCAAAGGTGGAGAGGATTCCAAGTCAATAGTAGTTGAAGGTGCAGATGTACCTTCATCAGATTTTTTTCTTCTTCTTCTTCTTCTTCTTCTTCTTCTTCTTCTTCTTCTTCTTCTTCTTCTTGTGGATATCATCTAACTTCTGTAGGTGTTTGTATAAGCTCTCTTGAAATTTTAGCTTCCCTAGCTTTGTCTAGGTCTTCTTGTGTGACCCCGTGAACCTTTAGGATGTTAGATGTAATCCTTGATGCCTTTATTTTATTATCTGCACTGTATACGACATAATCAACTTGATTTTTCTTCTCTCTGTATGTGCCCCATCTTGGCTCTTTTGGATCTTTAGGTGCAGATAAAAGAACTTGTGCATAACCTTCCAACACATGTTCTTCAACTTCATAGCCAAGTGGGTGGATCCATTTGGTTCTTGGCTCAACTACTTCCATGCATGTACAGTTAGTTTCCACCATGAAACATATGGTGTCTTTGTACTTTTCAACTATCTTCTCCAATTTTCTGAACCTCTTTTGCATCTTGATCCTGAATGTTTTGATCTCTATGTCCATATAATCCTTTACACTACCTTTTGATGTTGACTTTAATGAAATTTGTGACATAGTAGGTTTTCTCCTGTCTAGGTAAAGATTAGAGACTTTACCAACAATGTGCAAGTATAGGTAGATAATCAAAGAGCCAAATCTGAATATTTTTCTCTTGTCATGCTTGATAGCTCTAATGTTCTTAATCAGTTGTGCGCGCACTATCTCATAGAGATTATATTGTGTCTTATCTCTTTCCATCCTTATTGCTACTAGAACAGTAGTTGCGGACACACTATTCAGTCTTCTTGCATGCTAAAACTTGTAACCAAGTATCATGGTGAGGAGTTTGATGTCTTCTTCCACAATGGGATCAACACTCATCCCATGCCTATCACTTCTAGATAAGAAAGTCTTCTCAACCTATTTATTTACATCCTTTCTAGTAGGAAGAATGGGTCCAACCTTGGAGAGTCCAGTCATCTCATGAATGAGGTCAACAGTAATGTGGATAGAAACTTCACCAATCCAATACAAATCATCATGTATCCTACTAAGTAGAATTTTAACCCATTTTGGTTCATAAAAATCATGCACATTTGTATACTCAAAGATAGGGTTATCACTGAGATGCGTGTATTCATCCTTGAATGAATAATCTAGTTTCATCATTAATTCCATGAGAGTTGTTATGTTGTTGTCACCAACAGACTCCTTCTTACAATAGATGTAAGCACGAATGTCCTCTACATGCACGACTCCTAGCGGAGTCTTGGAGAATGCCCCTTCTACATCATCTAGCACAGACTTGAATGGATGCTTCTTAAACACATATCTCTTTTTCTCAGAGATGTCAAACACTGTAGGAGTAGCCATTACTTACTTGTAACTTGTATAAGTAGGGTTTCACGAGATTTTGAAATGACGCGTCCGCTAGGGTTCCATTTCAACTTTGATTCATCTTGCTAACCAACCAATGGTTTATCCTTCAAAACTTCAATGCTAACTACTGCTGCACTCTCTGAATGCTCAATCTCAAATGCAAAGTGAGGATAAAAGATCTTTTAGTGACTTATATAAAAGGTTATTGCATTTAATGCTTGTTATCGTAACATGGTTTACATTGATAATTTAAATCTTTGCTTCAGTCGAAGTTCAAGCTATGCTTCTATACATACTTTCTCATTTCTTCATTAGTTACATGAATCCATAGGTGCATACTGAGAGGTGAGTATACCAGCCACAGAGGGGTTTAGAGCTAGAATAGCTCCTCCTAAGACCATGAAGGTCAACTTAACCAGAAGTAGAAGGTGCGTCCACTGAGGATGCATCTACTACTTTGTTAACATCATCATATTTCTTTACTTCGACCCATATTTTACCTGGATCTTCTATAGCTTTTACAAACTTGACTTCACCAGATTCTTCAAATAATGATTCTTTAGGATTTTCTTGTTTTTGAGTTCTTGACCTGCAAAACCTTGAGATATGTCCTGCTTTGTTACATGAGTGACAAATGATTGGAGGTCTATTCATACTGTTTATCATGCTGCACTGCTTGGCTGTGTTTCCAATATAATTACATATCTGACATGTAATGTTTTGATAGTTTATTTGAGGTTGATTTCTCTGATTGTATTGATTCAGATTTCTTTGGTTCTACTGTGATTGATTTCTTTGACTTGTTCTACAATGGATAGCCCTATGACCAAATTTATTACAGAAATAACAATACCCATTGAAAGGTCTTACCTCTTTACAATCTCTTATCAGGTGTCCATGTTTGATACATGCATAAAAAGTTTAGTTAACTAGCTTGTGTTCATCTTTAGGAGGTTTTGCATTACCCTCTGCAAGATTCTCAATTTTCTTTGCTTCTGTGGATTCTTCTTGTACTTTCTTTCTTTCTTGCATTGCATTGATTTCAATTTGAGCTACATTGTATCCAACACTAGTAGTATCACCTTTTAGCATATGTGCATAAAGTTGTGATTGAATTAGATCAGAACTTTTGTGTAATTTCTCAATTTTATCTTTTGCTTCTATTAATTCAGATTCAATCTTTTTCTTGATGTTTTCCAACTCCAAGATCTTCATATTTGCTTGCATAAGTTTGTCATATAATTGTTTACTTTCTTTGGTCTTTTCTTCAATAGCAGTTAGGCTATCAGTAAGTTGTTCATTCACATTTTCAATCTTGTCTTTCAGAGACATGTTTTCTTCATTCATCTTTTTGAACATTTTTCCCAAATCATTTGTAGAACAATCTTTCAGATCTTTTCTTAATTTTTTGATAAGCATTTGGGAGCCATAAAATTTTAGTTTAAGTTCTTCATTTTATTTTTCAGATTTTTCAAGATCATCAAGGGCTACTTCAAGATTCTTTTTCAGATGTTGTTCTATTGTTGAATCCATGATCTCCTCAAGTGGTTAAACTTTCTTCAGAGGACCAGAGCTATGAGACCAATTGTTAGAAACACTGAGAGGGGGGGGGGCGGGGGTGAATCCGTGTTTGTCTATTTATCTTTAATTCAAAAATTTGAAACTCAAATCAAATAAATAAAAATTGAAGCATAAAAAAATAACACATAACACAAGATATGATTACGGGGACACCTTGATAAGAGGAAAACCCTGGTGGGAATTAGTACCCACAAATGATTATACTAGTCTAATGAACTTGTTAGAGTTCCTTTTCCCTGTTAGGAGCATTATTTACAATGAAAGTACAATGACCCTGTTAGGATTCTTTACAAAACCCTGTTAAAGGTGGTTGGATCACTGCCAGAGCTCACTGCTCAATAGGATGAAGGCTACAACCTTTAGATAATAGATATACACTATATCAAAAAGATGAATTGTTGTTATAACATTTTTTTCTAAACAGTTCCGTTTATGCTCTGATGCTTTAATCTCTTGAAGACTTCTACTTCATACTGATTTTCTTATATTTCTCTTCTGAATATCTTCTCTGCTTATTTTCCATTCACTCACATAATACAAAAGTGCATGTCTAGTATATATACATGCCTGAACAGACACGACCAAAAATATGACCTTAGTCGGCCCAAAAACAACATACACAACACTTCCAAAAAAATTGGCTTAAACATGTTTACATGAGTGTTAAAGACATATTTACAAACATACTACAATAGGTGCATGGCCATTGCAAAATAAAATATTATGCGCTAATCCAAAATCTAAAGTAGGCTTCATACTCTATTTTCTAAACTGCTAGTGGCACTTTAACTTGTTGTAACTTCTTTGTGTTTTCATACCATACCATGCATGTATAGTATAATCTTAATAACATATCAGAAAGCTTTAATATAAATGTGCATAGTTTGACTTGATCATACGCACGTGATCTGGTGCTTTGATCAACTGCATATCTATGTACTGCTCTGTTTTCTATGCTTAGAATATTTTGATCTTCAAAGTTTACTGTCAAAACTTCATATGACTTTGTTAGTATAATGAAAATACAAAATAAGCCATATACACCTTGAGTGTTAACTTTCCAACACTATTTTGTATGTATACTGATGTGTTTGCAGCTTCGGCCCAAAAAGAGATGTGAATGTTTTGGTCATGCATCATGGCTTTTGTTGCTTTGATAATGGTTCTATTTTTTTCTTTGCGCTACTCTATTTTGTTGAGGATTAAATGGTACAATATACTCCCTCTTAATCCCAATAGACTTGGAGAATTCTTTAAAACTATCAGAAGTATACTCACCTCCATTGTCAGACCTTAGGGTTTTTATTTTCTTTCTGGTTTGATTTTCAAATAGTGCTTTGAATTCTTTGAAATTAGATAGAACTTCATTGGATTCTTTTAGTTTTAGGAAGTATATCTAGGTTCTTCTAGATTAATCATCAACAAATATTACATAGTATAAGGCACTTGATAGGGAGTGTGTTGACATAGGACCACATAGATATGTGTGAATAAGTTCTAATACATTTTTAGATTTGTGTTCACTTGTTGGGAAGGAGCCTTTTGTATTTTTTCCTAAGGCAAAACCTTTGCATATACCTGCGTGTTTAGGTTTAAGATGAGGTATCCCTGAAGTGATTCTTTTTAGGGTTGGAAGAGCACTATATCTAATATGGCCTAACCTTTTGTGCCATATCTTATTATTCTTTTGAACTTCATGGCTTAAGGCAATTTTTTGTTCACCACATAATTTATATAGACTGCCTTCCCTAGATCCTATAGTAATGGCATTCTTGATATTGAAATTTTTAGTCCAGAGAAGAACTTTATCTTCATTGAATGTGACTCTATATCCGTGATCAGCTAGTCCTGATATGGAGATTAAGTTTCTTTTTATTCTAGGTACATATAGTACTTCCTTTAACTATAAGGTCACTCCTCTTATCTTGATTGAACATGTTGCAATTCCTTTCACGAGATATGTAGAGTTATCACCAATTGTAACTTCTTCTAAGGAGTTCCCTTTAAAGGTTTCAAATTGATCCCTAAATCCAGTGATATGTCTAGAGGCTCCACTATCAATTATCTAGGTGCTTTTATTTGAGTTTAGTTCACTTGACAGTGCTAGGAAGAAGAGTGGGTTTTCCATTTCTTTGACTTCAGCTAGTGCAACTTGAATTTTCTTCCTTTCTGGACAATATTTGTGAATATGTCCATATTTATCACACTTGTAGCATTATAATTTTGAAATATCCTTTTTATTGAAGGTTTTAGTGTTCCTTTTCCTTTTGGGGAATTTCTTCTTTTTGTTAGATATGTGGAGTGCCAGAACTTCACTTTCTTTGCTAGGTCCTATTCCTCTTGAGATTAATCTCGATTCTTCTTGAGTGAAATCATTTTTTAGTTATTCAAATATTGGTAATGGAGGTCTTTCACTTATGCACTAAATGAAGGATTCCCAGGAGATAGGTAATCCTCTTAGAGAAATTAAGGATAGTTCCAGATCATCCATATTATTTCCAATAGTAAGGAGTTGATCCCTTAATTCTAAAATTCTCATAAAGTAAGAGGTGGTTGTTTCCCCTTTATTCATTTTTATATTCATAATTTTTTGTTTCAGAGTCAACAATCTACTAGCATTATTAATTTCAAATATGTCTTGAATGGTTTTGAATATTTCAAAGGCAGTGGTTAATCTTGAAATGCTAGGAAGTATAGGGTATTTGACATAGTCAATAATCAACTTCCTCGCTTTGTTATTTCACCTTTTCCAAGTAGATTTTTCTACTTCATCTTTAGGTATTTTGGGTTCTTTCTCCATATAGTCCTCCAATTCAAGTTCTAAAAGAAGAGAAGTAATTCTAGTTTTCCAAGATATAAAGTCGGATGCACCTTCAAGTCTATCTTCCATTCTCATATTGTGAGCCATTTATTTTTTTATAATAAACACAAATTTTATTATGCTTATATGAAATATCAAATAAAAATAAAATATATATTCTCTAATAACTTTGCTCTGATACCATGTTAAGGAATATAAGATCAGAAGATTTAATATATATTGCTTAGAATTTATATGTTGTTGTAGAATACAATTGCCTTGGTGATTGATTGATTTCACAAATATCTTTTAGTATATATATTAATACGTAAATTCATGACCATACATGGCGGTTTCCATGTAGGGTCATGACCCTATATTAAGTTAATTATAATCAACCAAATTAATTGCAGAAGGGTGCATTTACCTTAAACGACTTTGTGTCATTTCTTAACAAAAGTATGTTACACGATAATATTGTGTATTGTAATGCTATTACAAATACACGATAATCATCATGGCTATAATAACATTATAGTCCATGATGTTATCGTGCACTGTAATGTGATTAGAGTGACACGATAACTATCGATACTTATCATGTTTGCAATGTAATATATACCATAACAGTGTTTTATACATTCAATAATGTATTCGATCGATTTCTATAGTATGTCGATTAATAACAATACTAATGTATATTATATATATATATATGAATATACTTATAATTATTTGGCATACTTAAACACAAATGAAGCTATATTTAAACAAAAAGAAAATATTTTCCCTTCATGTTTGTAGGAAGGAGTTAGAGTAGGTTTGGTTTTCAAACATACTTTATGCAAGTGGGATACCACATAAGACTTGGTTAAAAACATTGAGGTATATGTTACCTATAGGTTTGAAATCTATTACATAGTTACATATCTTTAAGCTATTATTTGTCACAAGGCATTATGTGTGTGAAGATAAGTTATACCCACCTGAGTGATGTGGAGCTCAAAGTGTAGAAGGTCTTTGAACCTTGTTAATGTTGTCTTTCTCTTATCTCCTTTCTGCTAAGGGTGTTGATTTTGTGTCCTAGGTTTTTAATCCTGTAGCTTGGTCTTAGAATCTAATCTAGGAATAGAGATTACAAGAAAAAGAACCAATAGGTGCATTATCCATTTATTATCCATAGAATTACTCATTATAACCCATTTATATTACCTTTTATTATGTATTTTAGACCATATTACATTAATCATTATAATCCATTCATATTGCATTATAAATCTACTATATATACATCATCTCAACATTCACTATATAAATCACATATGTATAATCATTGTCCATCTCATACGTATATCACATGATACATCCATAATCACAATAAGTCATACATCACAACATATGTGTACATCACAACATATGCATACAAACACATTAGGACCATCATATAGTACAATATAAAAAAACATATTGCATCACACACCTTTGTAACAAAATCATAATCCATTTCATGATACATAAGCATATAGGAATCAAAATCACACCCATAACATAGGACCATCAAAATACTGTGTATATCATCATGAAATAATAAAGTGTTCAAGGTCTAAAAATACATCAAATTCCATCAACTAAACATATGTACATCTCACCATGCATCTAGGTGCTTCTATACAACCAAAATCTCAAAATATGTGTATCAAAAATGACTGGCAAGGAATCATGAAGCTGGCCATGAGGATGTCCCTACACTTCCTTTCATATCTCAACTTTTGTCCTGAGGTGGTCTCATACCTACTAAGGCCTATATGAGGAACCCCTACCACCTATAGTGTTATTCACATATCTCTCACTATAAGTTGCAACCCTTTGATCTATAGGAACAACATCATAGTACATACATCTGCAGGTCTCTGTCTCTTAGAGCACTCAGGTCTCTCGTCTGTGAGCTTCAAAGGCATCCTATACTACCGGCATCACCCTTGGTCCTGTGGTAGCCTATACTACAATCTCCCTCTACCCCCTGTAATCTTCTAACCACCTCTGAAACATATCCCTCTCTTCCCTCACCTCTGAATCTCTAGCCTCAAATAATCCATCTCTTGTTGGATCCTCTCCATTTGATCCTATCATGTTATGTCTCACATGTGATTATTTATGACTATAAACTCTCAAGAATTGACTTGGGCCTATAACATGTCAAGAGAACTCTAAGAACTATCTACTTGTGCTTGTTCTCCTACTATTAAACCATGTACTCTGGCCATCTCTACCTATAAAATCCCCGATGATTCTTGGGATTGATAACAGACCCTATAATTAGGCCACCTCTGTGTGCATATTGTCCCACTCTGCGACTCCGGTAGCAAGAGTCTCTTAAGAAAGATATCCAAGAGGTGGTCCATGCACTGGTGGTGGCTATATCAAGGCATTCTTCCCTAGTGCCTGTAAACCATGTACCTATACTTTTACATATTTAGGATGTGCACTATGTCCCTGCCCTCCCCCTATTCTAGAATAACTGGTGGGACCCTGTATTCTGATGTAACCACCCTAATTTGGTCTGCTCTGACCATAGACCCTATTTACCATAAGTGTGATCATACCCCTAATTATTTCAAGACAATTCTTCAATTTATTGGCATAATTCATTAAATCAATAATCTCCTAAGTGATTTAATGAATAAATCAAATTAATTGCCTTAGCCAATTAAATCAAAATAAATAAAACAATTCAAATCAATCAAAACATGGCTAAATTAATTAATAAAATGAATTAAATAAATCCCCAAATTATATTTCCATTTACAAAAAGGGAAAGTCAATTCCCTAACCAATGATAGTGAAATCACTTGGATCACCGCACATGGATCACCAAAGATTCAATCTCCACCTCTCTTCCACTTTCAATTCTAACCTCTCATTCACTTAATTCTTCTATAAATAGAATGAATTTTAAGCTCAATGGGCCCCTAATTTGCGCTTTCAATTTGCAAACTTATGTTGCTAGTATTGATAGAGATTTTCATGCATTTTAGATTAAATCTTCATTGCACTGTTATAATCTTCCAATTTAAGAGTTAAAATGAACCATTTCTTGAGCATATAGGCTAGTTTCTTTTGAATATTTCATTCTAAGTTGCATATGTCACTGATTAATGCATAATCTAAGGGCAATTATAGAATTCTTCACACTCCTCTTAGATAGGAAGCATTAAGCTGGTTTTAGTGTTTGATTTGATGACTTATTCTTTGTTTTACACTAATATAATGACTTATTGAAGTGTTATGTTGCAACTTGCAGGAACCACAAAATACACACACATTTATGGCACCCACCGTGGGGTAGAATCTTGAATTTTACCTCATCTTATTCTTCATTTTGAGCTAATTTCATTTCTCTGTTTGCAGGTACAAAGTCACCTTTATTTATCAAGGCTCATTTTTGGAAAATTGGATCATTTTCAAGAAATAGGATCACACCCAGGATATTAGGGCTCGTATCAAGGGTATCTTGAATCGTTTCTAGTAAAGCACCACATCTAAATAATTCTGGATCACATTAGGGAAAGGCAGTCGCATCTAGGGAAAATAGGATCGCATCTGGTTTTTAAAGTTGAAAATTGAAAATTCTAACCACTGATCCTTGAATCTTTTTTGTCTCTGTCTTCTAAACAACCTAATACTTGTTTGCAGATTGTTGTCTGTACCTTTTTTTCTCAAAAAGGGTGGAAAAGGAAATTGTTAACTTGTGTTTTGAAAATTTTTGATAGATTAAATTTATTTACTTGTTAAAAGTTTCAAATTAAATACAAATTCTCATCATTTAATAATCAATCAGAGGATTATGCTCTTTTCCTACAAGGAAAATCAAAAACTCAAAAGTTGATTTAGGACTTGAGAAGGATTTGGATTAAATGAAAAAGGAAAACATTACATTGTTTAATCCATTTTTGGGAAAGTAAATGAACAACAAATCACTAAATTTTGTGGGACTAATTGAACAAGTTACATTGTATAAATTCCCTTTGGCATGTAATTGAACAACATAAGTCATTAAATTTTGTGGGAAAAAGAACTTCATCATCTAAATTTTGGGATATTGTAATTGAACAAGCAAAGAATTTAAATATTGTGGAAAAAGAACAAAAAAACTTTGCTTTCAAGTAATTGTGTTTTCATAATTTAGGAATATCTAAATCAAACTTAAGCTTACTTTTCAATCTCACTAGAGGATTTTCTCTTCCTTCCAAGGGGGGGAATCAAAAACTTGACATGGGGGATTGAGTTGTGAGTGAATTTTTTTGAGGGAAAGAACATTCATTGAAGTGCTTGTGGGAGAAAATGGCATGGACTAGGAGAGTATGCTCTTCTTCTTTCGAAGAATCAGAAATCTTGAAATCCTAAGCTTGCCAATCCTTTGTATGCTTTTTAAACATTAGAGGGCCTTCCGGTTGAGGAAACAATCTCCTGGGAATGACCCAAGTGAGGAAAGGTTTACGCCAACCCTTTCAACTTACTATAAATACTTGCTTCCTTGTAGGCTAAAACCTCAGAAGACAGAATCAGTTTTGTTCTTGGAATTTTGACATCATTCCTTGAACATGCTTGGCTATGTGTAGAGCGGAGCCGCTTGAATCTTTCATGTGAGACTACACACATTTGAGTACTCATAGGGCTATATGCCTCAATTTTTTCTTGTGCAATTCTATGGGAGATGGTTTCAAACGGATTGCCCCATCATAAACAACAAATTGTAGTCAAAACTACTCGATTCATCCCTGAAAGGGTGATAATCTTTGTGCAAGGAAAAAATTAATTCCCCCAAGATACTCATCATTCCATGCCCTCACTTAAATTTGGAGTTGACTAATATGGTATCATAACGAGAGCCATTGTGTGCTTGGTGATAGCCATATTCTGATTAGCATTTGAGTGTGTACTTGAGTCTACAAGCAAATATTTTCATCCTATGCTTAGACACTAGGGATTAAGGATGTGTTTGTTCACCCCTAACAATGCAAAAATTCTTGATGTGATTAAAAGATCATTAAAAAGATAAAATCCTTCAAACAAGAAACAAAATTCAATCGTTAAGACTACATGTTATGTTTTTCATTCACTGGAAAGTCTCAGAGAACAAATTGTAATCAGACAAACATCAGGTATTCCAAGATAGACTTAATAAATTTGACAAAACTTGACAGAACATCAGAGAGTCACTTTTAGTCTATTATGGCTCGCATCTAGTTGTGCATAGTCGCATTTAGTATTCTAGTTCACATCTGGTTAGTATTTCTTCACTTTTAGGGAGAAAGGTCGCATACAGGATATCAAGACTCACATTTAGTTCATCAGAAGCTTGCATCTGGTATTTTCTAGCTCACTTGTAGAGTGTCACATCTAAAATAGTGGGCAGTTGCATAGTTGTCCCTCAGAGGAAATTAGTATATTTGGGTACCCTTTTGACTCCTTAGTTTGATCCTGTTGCTTTTTATGGTCTCTCTATTGCTGTTTAAAATTTTTTCACAAGTCTACCTTGCATGTCATTTTGGACTCTTACAATTCTTCTAAAAATGTGTAGTCTATTCACTCTAAAAAACAAGTTGATTCCTAGCTCATTATCAGGGCATTCTAACCCTTTGATGCTAGATTCATTTACTTCCATCAAACAAAAAACAATCCTTACAACTTGGACACACTTACTTGGATAATTTGAGACTTCACTTGACATTATTGGGAAACTTTGGACATAGTTGAGATACAACTTCATGGTTAACACAAGATGTAACAAGTATCTTTCCAATGAATCAAAAGTACCTCCTAGATTGTTACATTTTCAACAAGGAGAAATATATCACAATCCTTTATTTGACACAGAATCACCTGCACCCACAATGGAAGCTCCTAGAAACAAATGGAGTACAACCTTTGAGGAATACAACAATGACAAGAACTGAAGACAATAAGACACTAGTAGTGAGGAAGACAATCACATCACTCACCCTTTGTTTGACATGGATAGTGATGTAGATGTACCTGAGGAAGATTACAATAGACTTAAACAAAGGAGGAAATTCCAAACAACATTGGAAAAGATAATTGGTGAAGACAAAGATAAATAATTTCTACATCTAGCATCCATTGGAGTTAAACTTCCTAAAGATTATGATGTTGAAAGACTAAATGAAAAAGAGATACCAACCCCTATCTATATTCTCACCAAACAATTAACCTTGATGTAAGATGAACTTGCAACACTCAAACAAGAGAAGGTTAAACCAAAAACAAAATACTCATTGGACTCCATTTGTCCATTTCCATTTGACAAGAGTATTAACATGATTCCATTTCCTCCCAACATGGCAAGGCCTAAATATGACAAATATAAGGGAGAGACTGATCCACATTACCATGTGAGAGAGTTTTGTGCTCTAATGATAGAGTACATGCATGAACCAACATACCTAATGAGGTTATTTCTGGGAAGTCTAGGCGAAAATGCTATGGAGTGGTTCTCTAAACTCACACGTAAGGTGAAATCTTTTGAGGAGTTGATACAACATTTTGTCCAACACTACTCCTACAATATACAACATGATGTAACCATGATGGACTTGTGTAACACAAAACAAAGAACCAGTGAATCCTTTACACACTTTTTACAAAGGTGGAGGAAACTTTTTGCGAGGTATTCAAGAGCTATTCCTGAATCAGAAAAGATGGAAATCTTCATAAACAATTTGATACCTGAATTAAACTATGCTTTGCAAATGCAATATTCACCTACCTTTGATAGGATGATGAATAACACCATCCATATTGAAAAGGTCATGGATAAGAAAGGAAAAATCACCCTTCAAAGTGATAACAAATCTACCAACTATAACAACAAGCCGAAGTGGTGGAAACAAACCAAGAATGTTGTTAACGATGGAGTGGTAGATTCATCTAATGCTAATCCTAAACTAGTAGTATTTAATCTAACAAATAGCATGCAAGCAAACAAGGAAGATAAGGTAACAACCACAATACCTAAAGAAAACAATGAAAACAAAAAGAGTAGACCATGGAATTCTAAACCTCAATGAACATTCACTCCTTTGGGTGAACCTCTTGAAATTGTTTTGAAGACACCTTCCCTTTCTGTCTCTCATTCAGTACCCTCGGATGTTCTCTACAGACCCCACCTCCTCCACCATCCCCTCCTTCATCCCCTCCATCATACCATAATCTCCACCTCCCCAAGTACCATCCTCACCTACCTCCAACTACTCATCTGCATGAATCAACCCTAGGAGAGTCAATCTAATCATTTTTTTCCCAACCCACCATTGTTCATATGTTGGAGTCAGTTATGCATCCCTCACCAAATCCTAACCCTTTTTCCATGCCAGTGGTGCCATACCAAGCCATGATGCTCTGGCATCGTAAATATCTAATCTAATCCCCCATAATGTACCCACCTTACAGGTCACTAGTTGTTGAGGGTTTTAATCTGGCACTGCATCACGCACTCACCCAAATTGTTTAAAAACTCTTGATAGCATAAATTGTGTTATCATGTAGGCGGTCCTCCTAATCAGTCAGTAGTCTATATGTGAAACACCCAGGTAGAATAAATTCTCACAGCATTCCTCTATATAATCATGTTGTTGTTGGACCTAGTGACCTCATGACTCACAACCTACATAAGGGGTCCAGTCAAACCCCTAGATCTCATCTAGCGTCATCCACCAATGACCTACTAAATTCATCAACTTGTAACAAATTGTCAATTTGTATCTATATGCGCATGGCTCATATGCCTTATGAGTCTCATGTAGCCTCATGGGTCATACCACAATGATATGATCCCATACCCATACCAATAACAAAATCACTCCAACGCCCCAAGTCATGCCTCTCCAGTAGGCACACATGTCTAGATCATAATAGAGTTGTCCAAGGATAGTATATCCCCAAAAATATCTCTCCCCCTCATCCTCTAAAATAGCACTCAATAATCTAGCACATCTTAATGGAAATTCATGCCCTACATGATTTGGCATCAATTGTCCACCAATCAATCCTGATAAATACAAGGCAACTCATCACAACCGCATTCATGCTGCCATCACCGCCATCCAAGGTAGCCACTATGTAACTGTGGGATTCTTCTCATAGGATCATCCAAATCATACCTCCACATAAGGCTCTAGTCCCTCTTGTGCATAATCAGGAATCAATCCACTGATCGATACACAGTATATCTTCCATACATTGAAGAGGGTGATTCTCACCTCACCCATAGGAAAATGATAGTTCAAGGTAGCATTGTGCCACCTCTCTATAAGGGCGGTCATAAGCGCATTATGCACTCTCAACTGGGACCACAAATGTACATGATCCAATCCACACAGTGCCACCTTCCCCCTCTCTACTGGTGTTAACTACTTGGCTAACTCCATAATCTCTCACAAACTCTCCCAAGATCTAAATGATGACACTGACTCCTGCATTCACAAGCCACATCTATTAGTTCCTCTTAAAACCTAGTCTAGTATTGGGTATCTTAACCCCCCTCCCCTGTCTCTCATCCCTGAATCTATTTCCCTACTTTTTTTGGTGAATCAATGTAGACGTGGATATACATGCGTAGACATTCTCGGTCAACCCTGTTGATCATCCTCCGTGCAGATGACTATCCATTGATAGTTGTCTGCAACCCCCTTCATCTAGTCCCTGCAGACGAGGATCTCCCAATCATCATCTCTGCCTTGACACTTATTTTCCCCTCACTAATAGCCATCCCAAAGCATTAAATGCATAAATTTACACAAAGGACTAATCTTGGTTGGGGTACTGTTTGGTGCTCCTACGTCGGCTGGCCACTGGTGTGTCCAAACTCACTCTCCTAGCTTCAATCACTCTCATGGGTCTATCATTTCTCTCTTTTTCTTTTTCCTTTTTTCTCTTCATGGGTGAAAATGACTCCTTTTGGGGCCCTTGTGGACTATTTATAGGCTCCCGGGGCCCATTTTTCCTCACAATCCTCATTTTTTGTCCTATTTCTTCCCATCCATCCAATAAGTCATGCAATTGTCCCTTTTACCTTCTTTCCTCCTTATTCTTCTTCCTCCCTTCAACCTTTCTATCTTGTTTCACCTTTTTCTTTGACGTGATGTCGTCCTTGACGCCGCATCAAAGATGAGAAAAATGTAGATGCCTAAAATCATCCCTTAGCACTCTTATTAATTTAATTTAATTTAATTTAATTAATATTCCCTCATAACATTATAGTAAATTTTAATTAATTAATTAATTATATTTTTTATATTCTCCTACCTATTTAGTTAAATTTGTTTAATTAAATCTGGTTCATGTTTTATAATAGCTACATTTAATTTAAATACCTTTCCCCTAAATGGATTAAATTTTATTTAATACATTCCTTCCATTAAATATCCCTTTAAATAAATCTTAATTTATTTTTTCCCTTCACATTCTAATATTCTACTAAGCTATGATTAGTCTAAATCTAATTTGCATTAATCCTAAATCTAGACCTAGATCCTACCCTACCCACATCACTCTCAACCAAATAGGCCTATTCACTAATTAACTAACTAGGTTAATTTTTTGATTCCTACACCCATTAGTGCTAATTATTTTCTCACACATGTGTGAGAAAATTTCCAAAAATTCTAAAACTTCCTAAACAAGTCTCCTTACAACCATGATCACAACTTCTTACACTTGCTAAAAATATCTCACTGGACCAAGTCTATGACATCTCTTACAAGATCTCTTACATGTGTACTTGAATTATACATTGACCCATCATATCTCAAGTTGCTCATACATGTGTGAGAAAATCTTGACTCTTGTATGGCTTATGTGTCATTCATGTGGCACCTATGTCGATGCACCATCACCCAAGTCCTCCACAATCCTATAAATAGGATCCTTTCCAAGAGTAAATCATCCTTCATTTTCATATTAGAGTTATCATGCTATTTTGTGATTAGAGCTATCTTGTGTTAATTTAGATATTTATGACTAACATGTTTGGTAACTTTTTTTTATTAGTTTTGCATTCATTACTCATTATGATCTTGCATTTGATTCATTCCTACTTATTGCATTTTCATTGAATGCTTGAAGCTAGTTCCACATAACTAGTCCTTGAGTTCATTCAATATCATTTCATTTAGTCTTCCGTTTAAAATCATTTGTCATCATTAATCAAGTGGGATTTATATTTTGTGTTGGGAGAGCACAATTCCTCTCTAAGAGAAAATCAACATGTCTTGGGTGCACATGTTTGGCTCATCGGAGGTTATGTTGGAAGCTATTGTGTAGTTTCAAGTTTTGTGAATATGTGTAGATTAGATTGATTTATCATTAACGGTTGCATGTCTAAGCTTGTTCTAAACAGGTAGGTTTTCATCATACACATTAGGAAGCAGACATAGTGACTAACCTATATGCATATTTTCAGCCTAAAACATGAGGTGAGGGGTTTGTCTAGACACCTCTAACCCTGCACTTTTTGATGAAAAGACCTTAAAATTGTATCTCTTTATCTCCTCTATTTATATATTCTCCTATATAGGTGCCACATGTTTCTTGTACATATAAAAAAAGACAAAAGTATTAGGGAAAGGGGTTTTCCTAAGTAAATCCCCAGTTTTGGAATTGACCATGAAATTCAATTGAAATTTACTTGAAAGGAAAGTGTGTTGATATGTAGCAGAGGCTATATCTAATAAACAATATGTCTTATTCCTTGATGGTGAAAATTATCTTCAAATGGGATCACAAGTAGTATCGATGCAATAGTATGACTCCATAGAAACCTAAAAGGAAATCATAAAAGTAATTCTTTCATGAAGGTTATTGAAGCTTTCCACAATGAAGAATATGGTTGGATGAAATACCTTTCGTGTTTAAAATACTTGATGTCTTGATTTATTGTTTGAGATTTCTTTATTTAATTGATGGATGGATCCCAAAATGAGGAAGTTAGCCTTGCTTATAAACCTCACCCAGCCATTTCAGGGTGTAAAACTCAAAGAAGTCCAACATGAATCTAGAGATTGCACTAAAATCATGAGACGATCATATGATTCAAATTTGGGGCTATTTCACAAGGTCAGGGGAAACTCTTATGTTAGGGGTGACCCCACTCACCCCAGACCCACCTAGTCATTCTTGACTGTCAAAAATGAGCTCAAATATTTTTTAGGGTCCAATATTGTATGGGGTTGTTCTAAATAGCATGAAATCAAGGTGTGATAAGTGAAAATGTATGTGGAAAACCACACATGCTAAAATGTGATATAATTTAAGCAAGAAATTGTATGTGAATACAATTTACAATGCTACATTTATTCCCCACTTTAGTGGCAGTATAAGCCTACACGCATACTCATGATAAAGTAAAAGAAAAAGAGATTATCATGGGAAAGACTGCAAAGAGATAAGACATCACTAAGTTCAAGGGAAAAAGACCCCAAACCAAGGATCTTAACTCATACAACCACATGAAAGGGAAAAAAAACCAAAAATAAAAGGAAAAGGAGAAAAAAGAGAAGAACCAAGGACACACGCAAACAAGGTTTAGTACTAAAAATAAAGTCTCTGAATCAACTAGTCGAAGAGCCCTTGATAAACAAAATATCTTTGGAATGCTATTGAAAGAGCACAAGTGGTCACATAGGAAGAGAAAGAGAACACATAAAAAGATTAGACAATACTCCATGATCCAAATCAACTAGAAATTGAATTATTCTTATGCGACCATGGAGGAGATAGAAGGAAACAATAAATTACACATTCTAGCAAATTGTGTTATGCTAGGTGATCTATGAAAGAGCACAAATTTTATTGGACAACAATTTTTTTTATGTTGTGTGATCTATGATAAAAAATAGGACGAAGATTTGAAAGCAATCTAGCAAGTTGTGTTATTCTAGTTTCACCCATCCCAAGATAGGGGCCTATTGGTGCAAAGATTAAGTTAATGGTCTAGCAAGCTATGTTATGTGAGTCAACCCATCTCAAGGATAACCAAGAAAAGAATTGTATGAAAGAAAATCCATAAAAAGGATTATCCATGAATAGCATTCTATCCAAGTAAACTCACAAAAATTTTGCAAAAGGATTTCCCTAAGGAAAGCATTTTCTCCAAATGAAACCACCATATTATACAAAAATATAACCAAGAAAATTATTGTCTCCAAGGAAATATGAAAAATACAAAAATATAATCAAAGAAAGTATTGTATCCAAATAAATCACTGTTTCCAATGGAATCCACTATATAATTCACAAGGAGGCCACATATATGATCCCCTGATTAAGATGAAAACATAGAGATATGATGGTATCTTAAGGAAAAGAAAAACAAGAATACCCACCTTCAACACCAAGGAGATATCCTTTAGGAAATAATGTACATGAAACCTTAGCCCAAGAGGCATAACTCTTTTACAAGCCAGGGGAGAAATAATTGTAAAAAGATGTCTTGCAACAATTGTAAAGAGATTCTTAGGAGGAAGATATCTTTGGTCTAATACATCTACCTCCATAAGGAATTCTTGAACAAAAATAAAATCTTTGAAAAAAATAGGGGAAGGGAAACAAGAATAACCTTTTTCACCCTATTGATAGGAAAAATTGGATTCTTGATCAAGGATGGCACACTTTAAGCCCCCAAGTAAGGGATTGTTTTATTTTGGACATGCAATTGCAAAAAAGGAAGATGTTTTGATCAACGACACATGCCTTTTACATAAGAGAGAATCTTGGACAAAAAAAACAATTCCATGTAAGAAAGGAAGCCACATGAGTAGAAAAAACCACTCTACCATGGAAAGTGGATCCTTATAAACGTTAAGAAATTGAGAAAATGAAACCCTTTCCCCAGAAGTATAAAGGAAAGAGAAAGGATAACACATTATGTACCATAAGTGATAGACCTTTTAAGAGTAGATATACACTTCAACAAAAGGAAGAGGGGAATGAATTAATTAAATAAACACAAAATCCTATTTAATTAATGGATGAGTTTTTTAATTTCACGAGGACATTTTTAAGTGTCTACAGAGAAAATCCTCATGTAAAACAAATAATTCCATGTAAGGAAGGATATTATGTTATAAAATATAAAATTTGATAAAGGGATAGTGGATCCCTTGGAAATATTAAAATTTGAAGAATGAACCCTTGGCCCCCAATTCTGAATACAAGGAAAGGGACCTACAATGTTTCTCACAAACAAAGATTTGAGTATGAAGACATAACCATGAAAAAAAAAGAGCACCCAATAAGGTATACCACTAAGATCACATGATTTGGATGTTAGGATATATAAGGAAGTGTTGGAATTGGTTGGCAGCAATGTCAAAACCTCCATATAGACATTTTGGCAGTATTGGTTGGTTGTTGGTGATTTTGGTTATGTACATGTTGGTTATTGGTTATGAAAAAATGTTTTTGGTTATAATCAGGATAGGTTCAACATAAACATTCTTGGTGCTCCTAGTACTCACTGTCAGTTACATCTTCCTACTCATAATCTATTTATCTCGTTGCACTAGCATACTTTAGATATTTATCTATCAGTTCCTGGTGCTTGCATTGGCTACAGAGTTTGTACAGGTATATAGACAATGGTGAAAGCTCATCAGATATTTTTAGTATATCGGCTACAACATATAAGGTTCTATCGGTGGCCATGCCCTTTTGGTCTTGGTTGTGATAGCTCTTGGAAAATGTAATACACATTGTAACATCTTAAGTGTGACCTATCTATGGTTCATAGTGTAGCATGCAAGTGGTTGATGCTATGTATTAAATATAATTTTAATCCTCCTATAATTAAGGTTTTCACATATTTGATGTGAAGCCGACATCTCTAAGATTAGATACTAGTATAAATAAAGAAGAACCTCTTTGTATCTAAAGTGTGTGTGTGTGTGTGTGTGTGTCTTTTGTGGTATGTATGTGAAGTGATTATGAATCCATCTGAAGGAGATCCATGTTCATGCAGAGAAGTCTATTGGTCTTAGTGGTGGATTTTATCTCTCATTATATCTTTTAGCAGTAAGCCCCTGTGTATCGAAAGTGAGCCCTAGTGGTAGTGAACCTTAATATTCTAGATGTGATCTGTATTGTACCTTGACACAAAGAGGGATGGCAGGAGTGGGGCCAAGGACACTCCCAACTACCAAACTAGCTTGCAAATACAATGCGAAAACAACAACAATACAGTGAGAGAAGAAACAACAGAGATCCTTTTGATTAATTGATCAAACTCAATATATGTAAGGCTGTAAGGCCTTCTCAGGTTGGGCCATATACATTCAATGAATTAAAGATTGATCTTCACACATGCGAGGTCATATACCTTCCTTCCAGATAATTCAATATTTAATCTTCTATTACAATCTGATATCAAAATCCTACTTCTGACTGTCTCCTAAACTAAGAATATAGAAACAAATATATACAAGAGTCCACCAAAGAGGTCAACACTCAAATACATAAGTGAGACCCAGATTTAGGTCCACACATATCCCAAAGAGAGACCCCGCATTAATTAAGACACAAAAATCAAATGCAGAAGTCGACCATCAGATCAAACTCCAAAATAAATAACTCGAGCAAAGGATGAATGAGAAATAGAGTGACTTGGGCAAAGAACACCTTGAGAAACAAAACACAACTCAGGCCAAGCATACTCGAGAAATAGAAGATAATCCTGAGCGACAGAAAATGAACTTGGAACAAGCATACCCGAGTGACAGAAACCCGAGCAACAAAGTACTTCACCAAGCAGCCTCCAAACAAGCTAAAGAATGAAAGTAAACATTTTTTGGTAGAGAAGGATTGCCAAGGACCCAATATGCTCCTACATAAGACCCTGGGGTTACAAGAAATGATTCCCTGAATAAGGTATCAGGTCCAACCTGAAATGAATCCAACTTAGATTGAGAAATCCAAGATGATTCCTCAATCGGTCTGTTCTTCCACTTTACCAGATACTCCATGTATTCCTTTCCTCTTGTACTTCTGCCAACTCTTTGTTTCAAAATCTGTTCAACTTCCTCTATCTATTTCTTAGGATAATCACTCGATACTGTCACTTCTTCATCAGGTTCATGATATTCATACAAGTTTAAAATATTGAATATAGGTGATATATCCATGTCATCAGGTAATTCAACTTCATAAGAATTTCCACTGTCAAATCTTCTCAGTATTCTGCAAGGACCAAATTTCTTCATCTTCAATTTTCCATATGTTCCAATAGGAAATCTTCCTTTCTTCAAATGAACCATTAATGCATAACCAACTTCAAAAATTTTATGTCTTCTTGATCTATCTGCAGTATCTTTGTACTTCTAATTTCTTTTCTCTAGCTTCTAATTTACATCCTCATGCGATCTATTCATAAACTCAACAAATTCTTCTACTTCAACACTTCTTTTCTCTTCTCCAACAATATCTCTCAAATCTGATAAACCTATCGGTTGTGTGCCATGAACAATCTCAAAAGGTGTCTTTCTAGTACTTCTATTTACTGAATTGTTGTATGCAAACTCTACTTGTGCCAACATCAAATCCCAATTACTTGGTGTATCTCCAACTAGGCATCTCAACAAGTTACCCAAACTTCGGTTTACAACCTTTGTTTGTCCATCAGTCCGTGGGTGAAATGTAGAACTATACTTCAACTCAGTATCCAACTTCTTCCAGAGTGTTCTCCAAAAATATCTTACAAATTTACTATCTCAGTCAGAGATGACACTCCTCGGTAATCCATGCAATCTGACAATCTCCTTAAAGAAAATATCTACTATGTGTACTACATCTGATGTTTTCCTACATGGTATGAAATCATTACCTCTTGTTGTCCTCGGTAATCCAAGAAAAAAATCCATGCTAATATCATTCCAAGGTTTCTCAGGAATAGTAATTGGTGTATACAAATCAGTATTCTGACTTACTCCTTTTGCAACTTGACAAACTCCACAACTTTTCACAAATTTCTGAACATACTTATACAACTGAGGCCAAAAATACCTTTCCTTAAGCAAACTCAATGTTTTATCAATACCAAAATATCTAGCCAATCCACTACTATGTTTCTCCTTAATCAAATTAGTTCTCATTGATCCTCTCAGTATGCACAACTGAATACCTTTGAACAACATATCTTCCTGAATAAAATAATCTTCATACTTACTTGATTGATTTGAATTAGGTGCTCTGCACACTCTCCACTGCTTAGAAAAATCAGGATCACTTTCATACAAACTTTTCATGTCATCAAAACCAAGAACTTCAATTCTTATTTCAGTCAACAAAGATCTACTTCTACTCAATGCATCAGCAACTCAGTTAGAAAATCCACTCTTATGCTTTATCACAAATGTGAAACTCTGCAAATACTCTACCCATTTCATATATCTCTGATTCAACTTATTCTGACTAACCAAATATTGTAAAGCCTTATGATCAGTATACAACACAAATTCATTTGGCATCAAATAATGTCTCCATTTCTTCATATCTTGAACAATATCATAGAACTCTTGATCATAGAAAGAATATTTCCTCTTAGCATCATTACACTTTACACTAAAGAAAGAAACAAGTTTACCTTCTTGAGTCAACACAGCTCCAATTGCACTTCCACTTGCATCACATTCAACTTGAAATACCTTATTGAAATCAGGTAAGGGTAACACAAGCAATTCAAAAACCTTCAAATTCAAAGCCTCAAAACTCTTATTAGCTCCATGTGTCCATTTGAATTCTCTTTTGTCTCCTCTCATTGTCTCATTCATAGCATTACAAATAGAACTGAAATTTTTTATAAAATTCCTATAAAAACTTTTCAATCCATGAAATGATCTTACCTCAGTGACATTCTCTAGTGTAGGCCAACTAAGTATAGCTTCAACCTTCTCAGGATCCATCTTCAAACCATTAGCTAAAATTACAAAACCCATAAACACACGTTCTTCTTTCATGAAGGAACACTTCTTCAAATTTATCATCAACTTCTCCTCTTTCAATCTTTGCAACACTTGCCTTATATGCATCAAATGCTCTTCTCTAGTCTTACTGAATATCAGAATATCATCTAAGTATACAATCACACATTTATTCAATAATTTCTTCAAAACTTTATTCATTAACCTCATAAATGTAATCGGTGCATTAGTTAAACCAAAAGGCATAACCAAACACTCATACAAACCTTCCTTTGTCTTGAAAGTAGTCTTCCATTCATCATCGTCTCTGATTTTGATCTGACGATATCCACTCTTCAAATCAATTTTGGTAAAATATCTTGCTCCACTCAAACAATCCATTATGTCATCCATTCTCGGTATAGGAAACCTATACTTCATTGTGATTTTATTGATTGCTCTTGAATCACTGGACATTCATCATTCTCCATTCTTCTTAGGTGCCAATACAACTGGTATTGCACATGGGATCAAACTTTATCGCATCAAGCCTTTGTTTACCAATTCATGAAATTGTTGGTTAAGCTCTTCATTCTTGGTCGGTGTTAACCTAGGGGTGCTTTGTTTGGTAAACTAGCTCTAGGAATCAAATCCATACAATGACTGATATCTCTGATTGGTGAAAAACCATCATGTACATTATCTGAAATGATCTCTTTGTACTCAGTGAGAAACTTCTCAAATTCTGTAGGAATTTCATCTTCTATATGCTTACTTGGTTTCTTAGGAATCAAAGAATAAAAAATATCATTTCTTTTCAAATCCTTAACAAACTATCTACCTTCCATCAAACAAACTTTCACAAATGTACAAATCTCACCAACAGATTCTTCAATCAAAGGTAACAAAACTTGTTTCTTACCATCAACCCAAATAGAATATCTATGCAATCTTCCATCATGTATAACATGGCTATCATATTTCCAATGTCTACCCAACAAGATATGACAACAATCTGTTGGCATAATATCACACAACACCTTATTATAATATTTTCTAATTTTCATATTCACAAAACATTGTTCACTCACCATTAATGTATGCTCATCCTTGATCCATGAGATATTATAGGGCTTCATATGCTTCATCCTCTCCAACTTTAACTTTGTAACCATTTCCTCTGATGCCAGATTCTCTGAGCTTCCACTATCAACAATCACCTTCCAAACTTAGTCTTCAAATCTACATCTGGTCTTGAACCAAATTTTCGTGACAGGATCTTGCTTATCCTTCTCACTCCGTAGTATTCTTTAGATCATGGGATTTCCTTCCTTCTTAGCTTCATTTGGTGACTCTTCTTGCACCAAAACATTTCTTCTACTACCAACCTTCTTGCTTGGATGTGCACATTCAAAGGATTTATGTCCTTCTTCACCACAATTGTAACAAGTTACTTGGAATCCTCTCCTGCTATAACCACCTCAGGAGTAATAGCCTCTTCCTTGGTATGAACTTCCACGTTTCCATTCAGCCTTTCCATTGTCTTGAGATGTGTTAGATATTGACTATTGGGATTATTTGGAAGTATGTATTGAGAGGGGAGGGGTGAATCAGTACCTCTACAAATTTTTGTATCCTTTAATCAATTAACCTTTGTAATCAATTGCATGTCCATTCAATCTGATCTAAACTATCTTGATGTGAGTTATATCAATTCATAACATTAATAAAAATGTGAATCATTCATAGAATCATTCATGAAAGTAATTAATACATAACACAAGATATGATATCGCAGAAAACTCCTGTTAGGAAGTAAAAACTGCAGTGGGGATGGCAACCGCAAAACTTCACTATCTGCATATTGGAAGGGGTCGGTTAAGGCTTACAATTTGATCACTTTTGATGATCTACCCTGTTAGGAGTATCAGTGGAGACCTATTAAAGTCTACTCTATTAAGAGCTTTGGTAACACTGTTAAGTGTGCACTTGGTTAAGAGATTTGATGTTGGATTGTTAAATCCACCTTCCTTGAAAGGATTTTTACACTTTGCTCCACTTGTTAGAATGATAGAAAATCACAAATTGACCTGGTAAATACAATCTACTATTGCTGATATAGATCCAATTTACTTTACATGAAAAATATTATCACCTAATTGTGCTTGATTAATACCTCTGATTATCAGTTTCCTTTGTACTTGGTTCTGCTAACCAAATCCTTCTTTTTATTTTCTTGTTCTTGAAACTCTCAATTAAATCCATAGATGTGCTTGTTCTGTTCTCCTCTCTCTTTTTCCTTCTCACACACATTCTAATGAATGATTGCATCATCTATTTATTGATGGATTGACTTCATCAAGTTTTGATAAAAACAATATTGACTCTAAGATCAGGTTTACAACTTATACCTAGATCTCCTAGTCTATGTGTTTAAAATCAGTTAGACTGATTAAAACACTTACATTAAAGTTTCTTGTCCCTAAATAAATGGGTTTAAAACAATTAAATATCCTATAAATAGAATACACTTTCTTTATCTGACGTGGATGTCAAATCCACTTTTTGCAGGCTGCAACTACGTTTTGGTTCTATTTGTCAGTCATTCTTTGATTGTCCTTTGGTTTTGTCTGTCAGTTGCACTATATCTGTCTTGTCGGTCTACACTGTAACTTGCATGTCGGGTTCATTTTTCAGGTTCCACTTTATCTTTCTACTTTGTGATTTTTGGTTTACACACTAACTTGTGTCATCGGTTCTCTTTGTACTTAGTCATCTTTGATGATCTCTTAATCTGATCTTTGGTTTTCTCTTTCCTGTCTTTCGGTGTAGGCTTGCCGAAAGTGTTGTTTGTATACTAATGGAAAATTAATGTCATCAATCTCCCCCTTTGAAATTAGTATCAAAAACTGATATGTGCAAAATACTAACAAAATATTAAGTATATACAACATATATAATCCATAGTCATTTAAAAACTTCCCCTATGTATATGCCAGTATATTTGTACATATGATATCTTTTCCTTCTACATATCATTTTCCCTTTATGAATATACATATACATATCTACCATTTTCCCATCTGAATGAATGTACATAACATTTTTATTTTTATTTTGGACTTATATCATTTCCCCCTTTATTTGATATTAAGGGCAAAGGTCATTTACCTTAGAGATTATAAAAAATATGGGAATGTGAAGACTTTATGTCCTCCATCATTTTCTCCCATTGCTCTTTGAGGTTCTCCAGAGCCATGTTCTCAAGTGTGATCTTTGAATGCATATCATAGATGTTGTCTGCTATAGACATCTCAGGAGTTCCTATCAGTTGCCTTGCAGAACTGATATGCTGTTGGAGCAGTGTAAGATTTGGTAGAAGTTGAGCTTGTAGCTCAGTCACTTCTTCCCTGAAATGTGTTTCTCCTTCCCATAGCTCCTTCCTTAACCTTTTTACCTCAATTATCTTCTCATAATGTAGTTTGACTGCATTGTCTCCATCTGTGGTTAAGTTAGTAGCATTGTTTGCTAGATCTGCATCTAGCTTTGCTATTTTTTCACTATTTTCTTTAGTGAACTTCTCTATTGTGCTCAGCTTTTGAATTAAGGTTATAGCTTCAGATATGATGGGGTCTAATTCAGATATGAATTCTGATAGCTTTACCTTTTTTACTGCCACTTCTTGGTTGATGTTCTCAATTATCTTCTGTTGGTACTTCATTTCGGCTCTTTCCTCAATTACCTTCTTGGAATCAATGTTTTGAGTTGTTATTGCATTAGTGAGGGTAGCTAATTGATCAAGTATTGGCTTTCTTTGATCAATGTCAACATCAGGCACTATTTGATGTAGTATGTCCCGTGTTGTCTCCAGTACAATGGAGTCGCTATGTTGTTTCTTTAGCTTCTCTTGTAATGTCTTCCTTTAGCATATCTCTCCATATTCCTGTAATGCTTCAAAGTCAAGTGTAGATGGGTCACACTTCGGTATTACAATGATTTCATCCAATGTAACCTCTAACTTGCTCTTCTTTTTCTTATTCTTCTTCTGTGACTCAGTAGAATATAAGACCATTGCCAATTTTTTGGCTTTTTCTATTGTGCTTGATGAAGTGACCTGTTGTGCTTCTTTCTGTTGCTTGGTGGCAGAGTTAGCTCATTGGGTGTCTACAGATGTCTCCACATTCACCTTAACATTGTCGGTAGCACTCTTTTCTATTTTGTCAGGAGTACCATCTTTTGGTTTGTCTCCTTCGTTGGTGTCCTTTTCTTCATCAATCTTGGTTTCTTCAGTCTTGTCTTGAGTCTTTGCATCTTTGTCCTTATCTCCTTCAGTAACCTTGGTAGTGTCGGTTACATCTTGAGTATCTCCAATGTCTTTTGACCATTGGTTTTATCCTTGTTTGCTTCTTCTCTTGCATTCTTTGGAGTATCCTTCTCAGGTGATTTTCTTGTTTCTTGCATGATATTGATACATTGTATCAATATTGGCAGTTTGCCTGGAATGTTCACCTGTGCAGTATCAATTTGTGTATCATGTTCATTGGTTGTGTCTTTTGCAATAGTGACATCTTCATCCTTATTGATTTCATCTGCTGGGTCATCGGTAGTGTCAATGACATTAGTATCCATAATGTTGTCATTTGTGGTATCATCACATGTATCATCTGCAACATCTACAGTCTTGTTCCCTATTGTATCATCCTCTTCTTTATCTAACTCAATGGATGTATCATCTTGAGTTTCCTTTTAAACATCTTGTCTTTCAAGGTCTTTGTCAGGGCTTACCTCCTCAATAGGTTTGTTCATGATTTTGCACCATTTCTTGTGGATATCTTGTTCAAGTTCAATTAAATTTCCTTCAAGAAACTTATATGCCCTCAGCTTTGGTGAGAATTCCTTGTTTTGTTTCTCCATCATCTCATCTATCTATTCCTTCTTAGATTCATGTGGCATTAGAGAAACAAGTTCTCTCTCTCTCTCTCTGATCTCTTTCTCATTCTTCAATGCAAATTTTCAACGGGAGGATAATTTATCCAAGAGTTCCCTTGGTACATAACTTCCTTCAAATTTCATTGGTACATATTTGAAGCTATACATTTTAGCTATCATTGCTTCCTCAATTTTATTCTGATCTTCTTGATTTAGTTTCTTCCATTTTCTAATTTGTGGATCTATAATGGATCCATAATTTGCAATACACACACAAATGTCATCAATAGTGTCAGGTTCTTTTACCTTGACATTTTCTGCCTCTATGGATTCATCTTGCTCAATGTCTTCTATGTCCTCTTGGGTTCTGATGAATTTCCTTCCTTTCTTGTTTTGTCCTCTTTTTGGTGCAGGAGCTTTCCTCTTGTAAGTCCTGACCTTTGCTTTATTCAGAGGTGAAGGAGTAGATTCTTTGGATGTTTAGCTTCTATTCCTTGAAGCAGTTGTTTTCCTTGGTTTCTTAGATGGTGGAGGAGGTGGTGAATCTAACTTTTTTTCCTCGGAGTCATTCTTTTCTTCATCTTTACTGATAGATAACTGTTCTTTGGTTTCCTCCTCTTGTTCAACTTCTTCACCTTCCTCAGCTTCTTCCTCAGTTTTTGATAGAATCTTCTTGAGATTATTTACCATATTGTCTTTCTTTTTTACTATCTTCTTGACATCTAGTGCTGATTTAATTCGTGTCTTGGCCTCTTCATATGTGCCAAACCTTGGTTGCTTCTTGTCCAGTGGTTCATTGATTAAGGCATCAATTGCCTTTGTTTCAAGATCAATGTTGATCTCATATTCCAATGGTTGTAACCATGCTATCCTTGCTACAACAGGTTTTATGTAAGTATTATCTATTTCAACCATGAAGCATATCTCATCCTTATATTGCTCAATGAGTTGCTCAGGAATTCTTACCCTCTTTTGCATTCGGTCTTTGAAAACATTGAAGTATTCATCCATGACTTTTTCAAAGATATCTCCCAGTGCACCTATGTGCTCATTGATTTTCATGGTGACCATTTTGGTGGTGTCCCATTTCACATCTCCTACCGATGGGAACTTTTTTTGAAAATAAAAGAAGATACACATTATTAGTGAGACAAACTTACAAGTGTTTGACTTTGCATTCTTGATTGTCTTTAGGTTGTCCTTCAACTGATTCAAGAGTACTTTATCAATTACGGGGTAAATGGTGACCGCATGGATGAAATCTTAGGTTATTGCCTTCGGTTCATCCAACCATAACTTGTTGTTATGCATTTTGCTCAGTAATAACTGAATCTATTTGGTTTTGAAGACTTTCGGGAACATTAGGGCATTGGTGAGCCCTTTCACTTCAATGTGTTTGTGTTCTTCCTTGAGTGTTCCATCATCATTTCACAGCTTCTTGTAGGCTTCTTCAACCTATGAGCTTCCTATTTCTGCTATCTTACAATGTATGAAGGATCAGACATCTTCAACCAGTAAAACCCTAGCTAGATTGCGTGAAAATGCACTAGCATTGTTGGGTTGTGAGGCAACCTCAGGATAGATCTTATAGTTGGGTTCCTCACATGCCATGTTCTTGATGAGCTTGAACTCATCTTTCTTTGCATTCTTGGATTTCACAGTTCATGAAGTCGATGCCATCTTTAGAAATTTAGGGCTTTTGCATAATGCATGAAAATAGGGTTGTCGGTCTCGAAGAACTTATTGTTTGTTCTTGCAAAGATTATTGAACTGCTTTGGAATGTTGGAGGTTAGGTCATGATCTATTTGTAGCTATGTTTAATTCTACTCAAAAATCACCTTTGGTCGCTCTGCTCTGGGTGTCATAAAAAATGAGTCATTTTGATGCCCTATTTATAGTCATTTCCCTAAATGAGTGCCATAAATGCTTACCAACTCCTTAGTGTATAAAGACTAAATTCATCGGTGAAGACTTTACTTCCATCACTGATACTTACAACATTTCAGAGCAGTCGATGTTCACTTTTCTTTTACCGAAAGGTTTCGGTATCATTTACAACTTGTTCATGTGCTTGTTTACCGATGAGGCTTGGTCTATACTAGCAATGTTTTCTTTCAATCGATACTTCTCGATAAATGTAGGCAGTCTTAACTTTGAGTGTATACCGATGGGTTTTGGTATATATGCCCGAAAGCATAGTTATCACATATTTCAACAAGTACAACCATGATGCATCTTTCTTATGCTAATTTGGAATTATATCAACATATTATGGAACTGATGTAAAGTAATAGCTTGGGGTAATGCAGTTCTATACTTACTTGTTCTACTTAGGTGGGATTGGTGATGTCACCTGATCCATTGGATGGGGTGTCACCATTTGCATTGCTCGTTCCAGCTTCATCATTGCTTGAATCTTTTCTCCACATTTTGTCTCTAGCACTCCATATATCTTCAATGGTGTTTCCATTGGGATATGTGCTTGTCTCTGTCATTTGGTCTTTGCAGTCTTTCTTGAGATGACCAACTTTATGACAGTTTAAGCATGTCATTCTGGGGTTAGTCCAGCCTCTAGACTTTCTATTCCATTGTTTCATACAATTTGTAGCAATGTGACTATATCTTCCACATGTTGTACAATTTGTCCAAGTATTTTAGTCCCATACATACTGATTACCAACTCTCTTCAATTGATAGGGTGTTTCTTGACCTTTAGGCTTCCATGTTTGCCTTATCTTTTTCCAGCATTCAAGAGTTGTGTGCCCATTCATTTTGCATGTAGGATAGTATTTGTCCATGTAGGTTTCCTTATTTGGTTGTTTCATCTCAGAATTACATTCATATCCTTTATGACCTTTCTTGTTACATTTATAACAAAATCCTATGAATGAAGATGTACATTTAGGAATACCTTTCATTTTTCCTTTGCATACATTTGATGTATGGCCTTTCTTTCCATAGTTATTTCATGTAAGATTTCTTGGTCTTGGATTTTCATAGACATTCTTTGGATTGGATTGATTTGATGATTCTCAATTTTTGGTAAAGCCTAGACCATTGTTGTTGTTGACTCTTCGTTGTCCCTCAAGAAAATCATCCATTCTTTTATTGCTTTCTTTAGCCTTTTTGATAATTTCATTATGTTGTTGATGTATTCTTAATTCATGCTTTAACTTTTCATTCTCATCCCTCAGTTCACTGATAGCTTCTATTCTTTCAATGAGTTCAACATTTACTTTGTTTTCCTCTTGACTCATAAGAATAATCTGATTTGTTATCTCATGGTGATGCTCTATAAGTCTTTATATTTCAGACTCTTTCTATTTTATCTTTTCTGTGTTCTTTCTTCTATCATCAATAGCTAGTGTTCTTTCTTGTTCATCCTATCTAGCATTGTTCATGACATCAGTCATCCTTACCATCTGTGTCTCTTGGCCGATTTGCAGAGATTTAACTTGTCCAACCAGATGTAGATTGATTTCAGTTAGGCTTGTGATGCTTTCTTCTGATGTATCTGATGCTTTGTTTGTAGTTGATCTTGAAGACTCAAATAAATCTGGTATCTCTTCCTCATGATAATTTATCTCATTATAGTGAGATGCCATATTCATTCTTTCATCCAGCAACTATCTCATACCGATTCTATCTTCTTTATACTATTCAAAGAACATATGAATTTCAAGCTTTTTGTTCTCATTGTTTTTATCAAGTTTGTACTTCTCCATTGTATGATATTTTCTCTTAAGCCTTTAAGATTTCCAAGAAGAGACTTAGCTCTGATACCAATTGTTGGGATTAATGGGAAGTATGTACTATGAGGGGAGGGGTGAATCAGTACCTCTACAACTTTTTGTATCCTTTAATCAATTAACCTTTGTAACCAATTGTATGTCCATTCAATCTTATCTAAACTATCTTGATGTGAGTTATATCAATTCATAACATTAATAAACATGTGAATCATTCATGAAACTAATTGACACATAACACAAGATATGATATCGCAGAAAACTCCTGTTAGGAAGTAAAAATTGTGGTGGGGATGGCACCCACAAAACTTCACTATCTGCAGATTGGAGGGGGCCGGTTAAGGGTTATAATTTGATCACTTTTGATGATGTACCCTGTTAGGAGTATTGATAGAGACCTATTAAATTCTACTCTATTAAGATCTTTGGAAACACTGTTAAGTGTGCACTCGGTTAAGAGATTTGATGTTGGACTGTTAAATTCACCTTCCTTGAAAGGATTTTTACACTTTTCTCCACTTGTTAGAATGATAGAAAATTACAAATTGACCTGGTAAATGCAATCTACTATTTCTGATACATATCCAATTTAGTTTACATGAAAAATAATATCACTTAATTGTGATTGATTAATACCTCTGATTATCGGTTTCCTCTGTTCTTGGTTCTGCTAACCAAATCCTTCATTTTATGTTTTTGTTCTTGAAACTCTCAATTCAATCCATAGATGTGTTCATTCTGTTCTCCTCCCTCTTTTTCCTTCTCACACACATTCTAATGAATGATTACATCATCTATTTATAGATGGATTGACTTCATCAAGTTTTGATAAAAATAATGTTGACTCTAAGATCAGGTTTACAACTTATACCTAGATCTCCTAGTCTATGTGTTTTAAATCAGTTAGACTGATTAAAACACTTACATTAATGTTTCTTGTCCCTAAAGAAATGGATTTAAAATGATTAAATATCCTATAAATAGAATACACTTTCTTTATCTGACATGGAAGTCAGATCCACTTTTTGTGGGCTACAACTGACTTTTGGTTCTATCTGTCGGTCATGCTTTGATTGTCCTTCGGTTTTGTCAGTCAATTGCACTATATCTATCTTGTCGGTCTGCACTGTAACTTGCATTTTGGGTTCCTCTATCGGGTTCCACTTTATCTTTTTGCTTTGTGATTTTCACTTTACACACTAACTTGTGTCATTGGTTCTCTCTGTACTTAGTCATCTTTGGTGATCTCTTAATCTGATCTTCAGTTTTCTCTTTCCGGTCTTTCGATGTAGGCTTACTGAAAGTGTTGTTTGTATACTAATGGAAAATTAATGTCATCAATTGAATTTTCTGGTTCAGATCTACTTTTTTCACCATGATATCTACCTCTTCCTCTAGGGAATCTACCACCCCTGCCTCTTTGTTTTTGTTCATATCTTCTATTCAACTTCTCCTCAGCTTTTAGGGCAAATTGATATGCTTCATCAATGCTTTCCATATTGACCAAGCTGATCTCATCTTGTATGGAAATTCTTAATCCATTTAGATATCTTTCCATTCTTTCCACTTCATCTTCAACATGTCTAGATCTGATGTCCAATATGTAGAATTCCTCAGTGTAGTCTTTTACTGATCTATCTTTCTACTTCAAACTTTACACTCTCTGAACTAGGTTAATCTGATAATCACAAGGTAGAAATTTGTCTTTCAATTTTTTTACCATCTTATCCCATACCTTGATTTTGTCTTTACCTTTCCTCTTTCGATCCAATTGCATATGTTCCCACCATAAGGATGCATGACCTTTCAACTTAGTGCTTGCAATCTTGACTTTCTTGTCTTCTGATACATTCTCATATTCAAAGTATTTTTCCATCTTAGTTATCGAGTCAATCAATTCATCAGAATCCAACTTTCCAGTATACTCAGGAGAAGTAAATTGAGGTGTGGACTTAAAACTTGTCAAATCTCGCAGGAATCTTTCTTCTTCCTGATCCATCACAGGTGCAGGTGAACATTGAACCTCTTCCAATTCATCATCACAAACATCTTCAAGATGTCTTCCTCTTCCTAGGGTTGTCTCAATAGCTTCCAATCTTGCAGCCATCTGTCTAAGCATATCAGCTAGGCTTGGATCTACATTTCCTCTCCCATGAACCATGTTGAATCCCTCTACAATTGTAGGTCTGATCACAATCTGCTACCTCACAACAATATCACCAACTAGGGTTAGAGTTTACAAGAAGGAACTTAGATCTCACCAATGCTCAGATACCACCTGACACAAAGATAGATGGCAGGAGTGGGGCCAAGGGCACTCCCAACTACCAAAGTAGCTTGCAAATACAATGCCAAAACAACAACAACACAGTGAGAGAAGAAACAACAGATATCCTTTTGATTAATTGATCAAACTCAATACATGTCAGGCTATAAGGCATTCCCATTTTGAGCCATATATATTGAATGAATTACAAATTGATCTTCATACATACGAGGTCATAGACCTGCCTTCCAGATAATTCAATACTTAATCTTCTATTACAATCTGACATCAAAATCCTACTTCTCACTGTCTCCTAAACTAAGAACATAAAAAAAAATATATACAAGAGTCCACCAAAGAGGTCGGCACTCAAATCCATAAGTGAGACCCATATTTAGGTCCACACATATCCCAAAGAGAGACCCCACATTAATTAAGCCATAGAAATTAAATGCAGAAGTCAGCCACCAGATGCAACTCCAAAATAAAAAAAATTGGGCAAAGGATGACTAAGCAACAAAGTGACTCGAGAAAAGAACATGACTCAGGCCAAGTATACCTGAGCAACAGAAGACAAACTTGAGTGATAGAAAATGAACTCATGATAAGCATACTTGAGCGACAGAAACCTGAGCAAAAGAGTACTTCACTGAGCAGCCTCCAAACCAGCTAAAGAACAAAAGTAAACATTTTTTTTGGTTGTGCAGGATTGCAGAGGACCCAAGATGCTCCTACATTATACCTATTGTGAGTAGTATCGGTAGTGATCCATTGTAAAAATCACCATAGTAGTGTCACCTTAATAGATTTTTTACATTTCATGAGAATTAGCTTCTCTGTGGTTTTTCCCATCTTGGGTTTCCATGTAAAAATCTGGTGTTCTTTGTGTCAATGTTTATGTGTTCTTAATGCTTATAGTTATGTGGATGTTTGATATGCTTAACTAATAGATCTAAATTGGTTAATACTATTGATTGTGAGTAAATAAATATAAGAAAATTTTTATAAGTTGTGTGGGACTAATTGATTCACCCCTCCCTCCCAATTACTCATCATGTTCAACAGTGGAGAAACATAATAGGTGAAGGTAATGTGAATGCACATTTTTAATATCAAGAAAAAGTATAAGAGTTGTTGTTAAACAAATAATAGATCTATCTAATATATCTTGAACAAATCATCTGAATTAAACACAATCAGCAAGAGAATTTTTATTTATATGACAAAAAGACAATGAAAGTTACCATTATAAGATGTTTGATTCTTCAAAAAATAATGAAAAGGAAATCAAATTTTGGTATCATATTTAAGCCTCCAAAAGATTCTTTTATCAAAGACCAAAGGATCATCTAGAAATATGCCAACATCTACTTTTGTTGGCAAAATAATTTGTAAAGGAGGCTTAGGTTTTGATGAAGAAGCATCAATAGGATTTGAATTGGAAGAAGCTATTTTGGCTTGAGGTATATGTCTTTTACCATGTCTAGTGACTTGTGTAGGAGGATCTATATGGACATTTATTCCTTTTTCTTGAGTGCCAAGACCTTTTCCACTATATCTTTCTTGATAAGTAATGCAATATCCTAAATAATAATAAGTCTTGAGTTAAGAAGGTGGAAGATTTTCATCTTGATGTTTATTAAAGTGTGTTCTCTAAGGATGGATAGTATAAGGATTGATATCTTTATAAAGATGTTGAATCCTATCATCATTAATTACATCCTCTTTAGGTTGGTAAGAGGAAGGATTTTATAGGTCTTTATATTTACTTAGTGTTATGTTAAGAGATAAATCATGAAGGAAACGTATAACATCATATTAATTGAATTTTTTTTATAAAGAGGATAAGAACTAGGAGAAGGATAGGGATCTAAAGAGGTAATTAAATAAACATGATTAGTTCTTTCACCAATGTATCTTTAGGAGGAGAGGATCTACCACTCTCTAAAGTGATATTTTTAGGAGTATTAACTATATCCTCATTGGCAAAGACAACCTAGGAAATGTACTAATGTTGTCCATATTAATGTCATATTTAGGATTATCATTTTCTACCAAGACTCTTATGAAAGCCACACATTCTATGAATTTTACTAATAACATTATTATAAATCCACGTGCAACATGGATAAAATTATTGGGAAATGATTTACAAGGAGAAAAAATACTTGAAATTCTCATGATGCCATATGAAAGAGTACTATGAATGAGGAAAAGAAACATGAAATAAAAGAAGTTATTATCCAACACATGATTTTGATTAATTTTACTAAAAATAAATGTAATCACATGGTAAATATAAAAGCAATCTAATTTAGTAAAATTCAATTAGAAAAATGAAAGATACCCAAATTAGATTTAAGAATGAAAATCATAAGTATGTAAGAAAGAGTGAGGATCACAGAAATGCAATGAAATAAAATATGGTATTAGGGGCATTCACGAGGATGGATGAAAAAAATAGGAAGTTTGCATCTCTATCCTCTCACTCATTGGAAGGAAGATGATCCACTAGGCTCAAGGAGGCTTGAGCACTAGGAGGATGTAGTGATCCATTGTTTTTATGGAAGATGACTATACAAATGAAATGAAAAATGCAAGATATAGTGTTGGATGGAGAGAGAAGATATTTGTCTACTTGTATAGACAAATAATGAAGTGACAATCCAAATTCAGGACTATATCTAGGAAGTAGACATAGTGACTAACTTGTAGTCCAAAATTTAACCCAAAACAAGAGGTCAAGGGTGACTAGGAGGGTTAGGGTGACCAAGAGGTCAGGGATGAGTCCAATAACCTCTAACCCACACTTTTGGATGAAAATATTGTCAAAATATAGCTCTTGATCTCTTTTTTACATATCTTCTACATGCGTGCCACCTATTTCCTACACACATAAAAAGAGGAAAAATGTTTTGGAAATGGGTTTGCATAAGTCAAATCCTAGTTTTGGAACCAACCATGAAATTGAATTGAAATGTACTTGAAATGAAAGAATGTTGATATGTAGAAAAGGCTAGATCTAAGAAACAAGATGTCTTATATCTTTACGGTGAAAATTCTCTTGAAATGAGATCATGAGTATTGATGTAATAGTGTGACTCCATAAAAAACTGAAAGGAGATCATAAAATACATGCCTATATGAAGGTTGTTGAAGCTTTCCACAATGAAGAACATTGTGGGATGAAATGCCTTGAATGCTTGAAATTATTGAATGCTTCTTAAAGGCTTGATCGCTTGTTTGAGATTTCTTGATTGAATTTATGGATGGATCCCAAAATGAAGGAGATGGATTTTTTTATATTGGACTCACCTGGATATTTTTGGGTGCAGAACTCAAAGGAGGAAAAGATGGATTTAAGGACCCCGCTAAAACACAATACCATCATATGATTCAAATTTGGTGCTATAAATCAAGGTGAGGGGGGCAACTCACCCTAGACACTCCCAGTTTCCCTTGACTACCAAAAATGAGCTTAAATTCTGGTCAAGGGTCCAATTTGGTATTTGGAGATGTCGACTAATATGCGTAAAATCAAGGTTTGATAAGCATAAATGTATGGGAAAGACCAAACATGTAAATAAGGACCAATATAAGACAGATATTGTATGTGAATATATTTTATGATGCTACACTATAAGAGTTCTATTTTTTCTTTAAAGAAATCCATTTTTTTGTGGAGTTATAGGAGCATATAGTTGTCTTCTAATTCCGCACTTCTCACAAAAACTATCAAACTCATATGATGTAAATTTTTCTAGTCTATCAGACCTCAAACATTTGATTCTAGCATCCATTTGAGTCTTAGCTAAATTCTTGAAATTTTTAAATCTATCTAGATCTTCAGATTTCTCTCTTAAAAATGTAACCCATGTCATTCTAGAATAGTCATTAATAAGTAACATGAAGTACTTTTCACCATTGAGTCATCTTGTTCTTGTAGGTCCACATAGATGGACATGTATGAGCTTTAAAGGTCTTCTGGTCAAATTTTATTATTTTTTCTTGAATATATTCCTATTTTTCTTTCCCATTTGATATTCCATGCATACAGTTTTAGAAGGTTTGATAATGTTTGTCATGCCTCTTAAAAATTTAGAGGAATTGATCTTCATAAAATTGTCAAATTTGATGCATGCAATTATTTTGTGCCATAACAAACATTCATTTTTCAGTTCCAAAGAGAAACATCTCCATTGTTCTTCTTTAGATAGTAAACATTACCATTTATCATACCCTATGCAACAAGCTTTATGAAACCTTTGCTACATGAACTGATACATGTTGATCTAGTGGGGATATTGATCTTGAGGAAAACTTTGGCTACTTGAACTTGGATATTCTCACATGTGGTCTAGTTCTTGAGACTTGAATTTCATCTCCTCCTATTGAGATCACATCTATTGTTGCTCCTGATGATACTTGTATTGCTACATTTTTGGCTTCTTGTGATTTAACACAGCCATATATACATTATATTTCATATACATCTCCTTGAGATGACAACTTGATAGATATTACAAGTTTGTTTGAGGAGTCCTATATTGAAAATTTGGAGACACCATTGATGATATTAAACTTTTTTTTTTAAGGAAATTATCATTCTTCAATTGTTGTGAGGGAACACTTTGACCCTCTTCTTTATTTTCTACATGATCATCCTGTTGGAATTATGTTATATTTTTCATCAGTGAAAACACTTATTCGATTCTGAATGCTTACCGAGCTCATCACTCAGTCCACATCTTATACCGAGCATTCAGCAATCACTTTGTAAAGCTCAGTGGTTAAACAGTTCATACCGAGCAGAACAGTGGTCACTGAGCATATGAACAGTTCAGCAGTGTTTACCGAGAAGAGCAACATGCACCAAGCAAACGGTAGCCACCGAGCTTCACCGTAACTACCGAGCCATCAATTGAAGCCAACCGAGAAGTTAGTTACCACCGAGTCGCCAGTGGTTACCGAGTGACACTATAGCTACCGAGTCACCAGTGGCTACCGAGTTCCAAGCTACACTTCGGGACTAGTATGGACCGAGCCTCTACTCTTATCGAGAGCATGA
>MU225863.1:3020684-3039903 GCA_018584345.1 Thuja plicata
TGCAGTAGATTAGATGAATGAATGGTTAAAGTATATACAAGTGCAGAAATGATTTAAAGTTTTAAGAGTTACTGATTCACCCCTCCCCTCTCAGTAACTTGGTTAGTCTTGATTATTTCCAACACATCCTTCATATTTGGCCTTGAGCATTCATACTTTGGAGCATCCCTTTATATTAAGAGGAGTTTCTTGAGTCTTTGTATATTGTTCTACATTCATCTTCATTTTATCTTGGATTGTCTTTTTTAGCATTGTGGCCTATTACACCCAATTTGGAGGGGGAAAATTTCAGGATTGACATGGGAACACTTGAGAATATTCTAGAGACTCCATACATCTTGATATTTCTTTGTACATATTCCTTTTAGGATTGGGGATAATTCATTCATACACTTTTTGTTTTGTTTCTTCTTAAGGGGAAGAACGTTGTTCGACAATTGTGGAGTAGCTTCTACTTCAAGTTTGGAGAATTCAACATTGGTGCATATTTTACGTTGAGGTAGGATATATAATATCTCTTCTTCTCTCTTATGTTGGGGATATTTTCCTCATATGGTATTTTTTTCTTATTATTCTTCTTTGAGATAATTTTGTGTTTTCATCTCTCTTTTGGGGAGTTTCTTTTTTACACAAGGTTTTTCTTCTTTTCTCTATTTGTGAGAGATTTCATTTCATTTGTACATGGTCATCTAACATGGCCTTGTATCCAAGACCCATCTTTCATTGTGTGCATAAATTCTCTCTAACTTGCACTTAAGAGGGGTTTTGGTATGTTTAATTATTGCAAATATTAATTCATTCCCCTAGATTCTAAACACAAATGATACATAATTTTACTTAGGGACCACATTGGAATATTCTCAATTTTGGTGGTATTATCACATTATCACTTTTCCACCTTTTGTGGATGTGTTGGACAGAGACCTTTCAACATTGGAATTTGATCCACCTTTAGTGAATGTGTGGAACAAATATCTTTCCATCTTGATGGTGGTAAACCTTTAAGACATGTGACATTTTCACTTGTCCACCTTATGTGGGTGATAAGTTATCAATTTATGTTTCATATCATAAGATTAAGACACTTGTTATAATCTTTTGCACTCATGTGTTCTCACCTTAAGGTATATTTAACTAAGGGGTCTCCATTATAATTTCATTCCAATTGATTTTGAGGCATTCTTGGTGAGAATAAAGTTTATTCTCATCATATTATTTATCTCTTTTTATTGTGATTTCCATTACACCTTTAGATCTTGATGATTACCTTGATAGACAAATAGTAAATTTTATAGTTTTTCGCAAAGACCAATCCTATGATCTTGCATACAAAAAATCCATTACATCCTACACAAAAAAATTTTTGGCACTTGTAAACTCATTAATACCACCAATTTTATTCAAAGGTTTCTCAACTAGCTCATTTAAATTTTACATTGTGGAATTCTCATTCTTCTTAACAACACAAAGTAGATGAGGTTGGCAGACATGTTTCTCTACAATATACATGTGCATACATATATAATAATTATTGTCTACCATTGTAATTTAATCTTAATATAGTGTAATATTGTTTGAGTCTTTTATTTTTTCTTGTACATCTTGTGTTTCGACATCAACAAGACAACTTCCGTATTCCCATCCACTGTTTACTGACCCATGTGTCTGAGGATATCTAGGAACATTCATAAATCTTAATAAACTACCAATGTCAGGGTATTATATCATAGGACGACCTTTTCTAAAAATATGAAAAAGACAACTCAATTAAACAATATTATTCTTGAATTGTTTTGTCATGAAATGTTTAAATTGAGCTTCAATTGAACTTTTACATGCACCAATATTATTCTCTCTTTGCATATGATCTTTATATTCATATTCATAATTAAAAAGACATTCTTTATTTGTTTTTTATTAAGACATTATTCCTTTTTTAATCATCAAATCATTGATTATTTCTTTCTTTCTATGATATATTTTTAATACACTTTACTGATATTCTTTTTAATGGTGTCTAGTTTCAGCCAAATTATTCCCCTTAAAACTACCATGTGGTATGATCTTTTGCCCAAAATATTTTTGAATCAAAAGCTTTAGGAAACACAATTTGAAGTATATAATCATCTAGGTATCTGAAAGCCGTATTCAAAGTTTGATGGTAATAATATCTAAAGACTCTTAATCATCATTAACATGATTAAAAGTTGAGTTGAAATCATAATTGTGAGAATTTCCATCATCACTATTTTTTAACACGTCATTTAATTAAAATTTACAAAGTAGGATGAAGATGAAGGAGAATTACATTGGAATATTTAAAATTTAGCTCATAATCCCTAGATTTGCACACAAATGCAATTGAAGATAAACTTATTTAATTGCAAGGAGAAAAATTATCCATGAACAAACATTGTAACTCATCAAGTAGTAGTTTTTAAAAAATATTAACATGGAAGGATTGAAATTTTAGATCATCGTCATTAACATTTTCATAACTTTTGTCCTTACTTCAAATTAATTTGAGATCATAACCTTTATACCAATGTTCACTTAAGTTTTCAATAAACAAATTAAATAACTCAATAAATGAATGAATAGAACCATGTAACAATGAAATTAACCATTTGAATTGGTGCAGGAGCCCCAAGGAGATTATCAATCAATAGGAGATTGAAGACTAATTAGGCCCGTAAAATCATGTGAATTGCACATTAATGTATTTAAGGAAAAATGAGGTTTATGTTGCCAGATCATTTTAATGCTCAAATGTGGATAATTAGTATGGGAGTTATGTAATTGTCAAGTTTGACAACTTTTCCCAAATTAGTTGGGTCCAAAGTAGTCACATGTAGGTGTCATTCATATTTAAGTTAGTTAGTTTTAATGGTTTTTGAAAAAAAAAACATGCAATGAGACCGATTAATAAGGGCATGGAAAATTGGTTATGTAACCACCCAATATGTAAGAGAGAAGAGGAAGCTCTCAAAAATATAGAGGAGAGCAAGAATGAGAGAAATCTGATTTTTTTTAGTTTGTGGACAGCCATGTACGGCTTTACCAGAGTTCTTTAAAATGTAAGACAAAAATCTTCCCATTAATTTAGTTTTTTGGTGTTTTGTGTATTGTTTTGGAGACTCCAATGTTGGAATGGTCATCCTAGTGTTATATGTATGCATGATCGAGATTGGGGATTCAATCCCTTGAAAGCATTGCATTAAACTTATTTTGTGTTTTTATGTCCTGTTATGTCAATGCATGGACAATCACAGTTACTTGTCTTATGCAAGAGTGTTTAAGGTTGCAGAACCTTGTAAGACCACATATCTTCATAGTATAAATGCATATTATCTTGGAATTTTGATGAGCTTTTGATATGTTTTTCCAAACCTAGTTACTCCCTTCCTCACTGGAGAGATTGAGGATATTTGTTTTGGGTAAAAAGTTATATACCTCTGTGTATAGGTATAGAAAAGGGGACAACAAGAAGGTATTATGGTTTGTGTTTGATCAAAAGTTATGAGAGTGGTGACTGATCAAACAAGAGGATGATCAAAAGAATATATGGATGAGTCAAGAACCTTGTAAAAAGGATAGAGAATGAACCTCCACACCCCTACAAGATTCTACACTTGCTTTAGAGGTTGGGTTCATTAAGAAGATGCACGATTGAATGAGTGAGGAAGATTGTTTACTAAATGATGGGTCACCTAGCAAAGTAGAAGAGTTGTACTCTGAACAAGGAGGTGGAAGGAAGTCCTTAGAAGGAAAGATAGTGCCTTGAGAAACCCTAATCAATTAATTGGGGATTTGCGGGTTAGGAACCTAGCTAGGTCCCAACAAAGAGAAGTAGCAAGCTAGTGTGATTACATCAGATTGGTATCAGAGCTAGAAGCTCTTGAGCATGTGAGGATTGAAACTCACACCAGGACCGAGTTGGAAAGAGATTTGGGTTGTAGATCCTTGCATTTGAGTTTTGCAGAATTGATAGTTTGAAGGCATCATGGTAGCAACAAGAGGAAGAATAAATTCAGTCTTCCAGATAAAGTGCAAGTGCAAAAATAAGGTATGCAAAGTTATTGTTGATAGTGGTTCAATAGATAACTTAGTTTCCATAGAAATGGTTGATAAGGCGAATTTATCTAGGATTCTGCATGAAGCACCATACAGAGCATATGGTATAGTTGAATGTGATATTATGCCTTTAAGGGATTTCCATTTGATATTGGGAAGAGCATGACAATTTGGTAAGTCAGCCATGTATAATGGTAGAGAAAATACATATGCCTTCAAACACGATGAGGTGTTTTTGTGATGAATCCACTCCCAAATGATGACATGTCATGGCCAATGATGAGAAGTCTTGGATTGGTTGATAGGATAGAGTTCCCAACTCATTGGGAAGATAAAGAGGAAGTGAAAGAATGTCTCATAGAAGACATACAGAGAATATGGTATAGTTGAATGTGATATTATGCCTTTAAGGGATTTCCATTTGATATTGGGAAGAGCATTGCAATTTGGTAAGTTAGCTATGTATAATGGTAGAGAAAATACATATGCCTTCAAACATGATGAGGTGTTTTTGTGATGAATCCACTCCCAAATGATGACATGTCATGGCCAATGACGAGAAGTCTTGGATTGGTTGATAGGATAGAGTTCCCAACTCATTGGGAAGATAAAGAGGAAGTGAAACAATGTCTAGTAGAATACAATGGGATTTTGGAGCAAACAGAATTTGGTAGTGGCAGTGATAAGGATGTTGAATCCGAAGAGGAAGAACCTATTGCTGAGAAGGTTCAAGAGATTTGTGCTACAAATTTTGGTGAAGACAATAAGGAGACAAGTCTTATGGGGCTTGTGTGTGATGAAGTTTTTTGTTGGGACAATGACATGTCCTTTGATTCGTGTAGAGAGTACACTACTGAAAGGTACTCCTATACCAGCGAATGTAGAGGCTAATGATATGGCCTTTGAAATGGATGATATTTTGAAATACCAAGATGAATGGCATAATATTGGTTTAATTGCAGCAGCGGTCTCAATGCATGAGACTAAGAGTGAGGTGATGGGTGATGCAGAGAGCACTGCTAGAAAACCTTAATGGGCCCTAACTCTTTGATGTTTCTTCAAACTTAAAATTTGATCAATGTCACTCCACAAAAATATTCTTAGGATGCCTCCTGACTTTTCCAAGGGTTCAATAGGATTCCCTTGTTCTCTCTTGGTTCTCCAAATTAAGCTATGGAACAAAGCAATTTTTCCTTTAGGGACACTTTCCCTAAACCATACAATAAGGTGTAAAACTTCACCAGTGGATTAAAAAATATATCCTAAGGGATTCAAGACTCTTAACAGACCCTAGGGACCAAGAATCCACCATTAAATTTGGTCTTGAAAACCCAAGGTTAGTCAAACCCCAAATAGCCTTGGATTCCTTGTAGCCCTAACCAGTGGGTTTTTGGGACTTAACTTCTTGTTATAGTGGGATTTAGGGGATATTATTAGTTTTCTAGACACCCTTTATGGATTTTGTAAACCCCCCAAAGAATTAACACCTCACTCCACTCCTGCACCCCCAAGATCCCACAAAACACGCAGACCTAATTAGCTAGTTTAGGCTTGGTTTGTTAGGCAAGTGATAGAAGGTGGGATCATGGATTAAATGAAGATATTTGGATGGATTTCCCTACCCCAACTTATTCTATAACCACTCTTGGTTTGATCCCACAATACTCATATAACTCTTGCATGTGAGTGTATCAACAGACTAGGCTAATTACATAGGGATAATTAGCCTAGGGCTTGATCTTAAAAATAGAAGGACTAAGAATGAGAGTCTAAGCTTCTGGATTCCTAAAGACCATGATCCTAACTAGAATTTTCCAAGTGGCCAAGGAGATCCACTATATAAAGCTCTTGTTAGGATGACATCTTTGAGACTGGTCCAGTAGAACCTTGGTTTCTTAGACAACAACCAAGTAAAATCTATGTCTTTTCACTAACTTAACAAAAACACCTCAAATCAACTAGAAAGGTAAGAAGACTCAAGTAATTACAATTTTTTGAAAATGGAGCTTCAAAATGAATCTGTACTAGGCTGTACCATGCAAAAATGACTCAAAACACTCTTCTATTTCCTTGCTCAAACATCAAACTTCATACACACAGTATTCTGATCTTCATGGAAGGCATCCCCTCACCTAATAGTATCCTCCAAGTGTTTTAGAATATTTATAAAGTGGGTGAGGTTGATTACAAAGGAGTTAGTCATTCTCAAGCAACATTTTGCAAAAGTTGCTCATGCAACTTTGCAAAAAGACAACTTTTGGCAATCATGAAGGAAAGTTGCTAATTTTGGAGAATGTTAAGTTCACCAACCCCAAGGATGTGGGAGAGGGTCAAAATAAGACAAGAACCTACCTAAGGACATAAAACATGACTTCTAAATAAACTTAAATACTTTAACCAAACATGGTCTAACTCTGGTTTTAGGAACCTAGGTTTATAACTTCACCTTAGGTCCTTCACCTTACATCAAAGACCCACACAACTACACACACAAGGGTGATCTCAAGGATGCACTTTATTAAAAACATGAAAGAAAGAAAATGAGGATCTTCAGGAGGTGATCTGCACCATACTCCTCATGACAAAAAGAACTCAAGTCTCTTGAGTTGTGGATTCTTCAAGTGGATAACCTGTCTTCAGAATGTCTTTAGGGTTCATCCAAGTAGCATCTTCAACTGGTTGGTGTTTCCATTTAACTAAGTACTCATAGTAAGTGCCCCTCTAATTTTTCTTGTTCACTCTATTTTCTAGAATGGTTTCAATATTAGAACTTTCTTATCCCATGTCCTTGAGTGGTTGGAGTGTAGGAGGTTTTGGAGTACCTGCAATATCAGTAGTACTATCTTCTCCTTTATAAGCATAGATGTCTGCAACATAGAAAATAGGTGATAAGCTAATGTGAGATGGTAGATCAATTCTATAGGCATTGTTGCCACATTTCTTTAAAATCTTGAAAGGGCCAAGCTTTTTCATCATAAGCTTTGTGTATTTCTCTTTGGGTAGTCTCTCCTTCTTGAGGTGGATCATCACTAAGTCTCCCACCTTGAATTGTAGATCTCTCCTCTTCTTGTAAGCATGGACTTTATATTTCTCAGTGGTATGCTTCAATTTTATCTTCATCTGATCATGTATATTCTTCATCATCTCATCAAAGTCTTCAGCTAGTGCACTTCGTTTGTCCATTTCTTTGATATCCTTGAGTTCCAATACTCCTCTAGGGTGAGTGCTATAGACAATCTGGAATGGAGTTAAACCAGTGCTCTAATTTACTGAATCATTGAATGAGAACTCTGTTTATGCTATAATGGTATCTCAAGTGGCTCCATGTTCCTATGTGAGGCATCTCAAAAGGTTTCCAAGGGATCTATTGATGACTTTTGTCTGACCATCAGACTATGGGTAATATGCAGATGACAGAGAAATACTTGTTCCTAGTTTTCTCCATAATGTCCTCCAAAAGTGACATAAGAACTTAGGATCTCTATCTGATATGATGGACAATGGGAGTCCATGGAGTCTTACAACCTATCTGAAGAAAAACCCTACTATGTGAGATGCATCATGAGTTGTCCTACAAGGGATAAAGTGTGCCATTTTTAAAAATCTGTCAACTACAACATAAATGCTATCAAATCCAGACTTGGTCTTTGGAAGACCTAGGACAAAGTCCATACTTAATGAATCCCATGGTTTGGTAGGGATGGGTAAAGGAGTGTATAGTATAGCATTGGATTTGTGTCCTTTGGCTTGTTGGAAAACTAAACAACTTTCCATAAAATTCCTAACATCTGTCTGTAATTTTGGCCAGTGGTAGAATCTCCTAACTAGCTCCAAAGTTTTGTCTACTCCAAAGTGACCAGCAAGGATTTCACAATGCTTTTCTTTGATAATGTTCTCCTTCATAGATCCCTTTGGGACACATAAATAACTACCTTTGAAAAGAAGACCATCTTGCACAATAAACTCAGAGAAATCAGTATGGTATCTATCTGTCATCTCAATGCAAATCTGATAAGCTTCTTTAAAATATTCATCTTTAACATACATATCCTTTATGGCATGGACCCTAACACTCTCTAGCTAGATGGCTTGAGTGGTCAAATGTCTCCTACTAAGAGCATCAACAACATTGTTCACAACCCCTTTTTTACGCTTGATGGAAAATTTGTAAGACCGCAACAACTCCATCCACTTCACATGTCTGTGATTCAGTTTCTCCTGCTTGTTTAGAAAGCTAAGTACATGGTTATCAATAAAAACAACAAAATCCTTGGGCAATAAATAATTCCTCCATTTCCTAAGTGATTGAACCATTGCATACATTTCATGATCATAAGTGGAATATTTTTGTTTAGCTTCAATGAGCTTCTCACTGAAAAAAGAAACTGGTCTTCCTTCTTGGCTCAAGACTCCTCCAATGGCTTTGTTGCTTGCATCACATTCAACTATGAATACCTTGTGAAAGTCTGGTAGGACTAGGATAGGTTTCTCTACAATCTTCTTCTTTAGCAACTCAAAGGACTCATTAGCTTCATTAGTCCATGAAAATATGCACTTTCTTCCACCTTTGATAGTGTTAATAATGGGAGCACATATACCACTAAAGTTTTTTATGAATTTTCTATAAAATCTAGATAGGCCATGAAAATGTTTTACCTCTAATGGACTAGTGCGAGGTGGACAATTGAGGATGGCTTCAACTTTGGTAAGATCCATCTTGAGACTATTTTTGGAGATCACAAAGCCCAAGAACACAAGTTATTCTTGAATAAATACACACTTATCTATATTTATTTTCAACTTCTCCTCATGGAGTTTCCTCATCACCATGTCAAAATGCTTGAGATGTTCTTCCCTGCTCCTGCTAAAGATCAAAATTTCATCAAGGTATACAACAACAAATTTGTTAATAAAAGGTTTCAATACTTCATTCATCAATCTCATAAAGGTTCTTCGAGTATTGGAAAGGCCAAAAGGCATCAAAAGCCACTCATAGAGGCCTTCTGTAGTCTTAAATTATATCTTCCATTCATCTCCCTCTTTGATTCTTATCTGATGGTAGCCACTTTTGAGATCTATCTTGGAATAGTAACTTTCACCCCCAAACAGTCCATCAAATCCTCTATCCTAGGCATAGGAAACCTATATCTGATGCTTATCCTATTGATTTCCATGGAATATATACATAACCTCCATGTGCCTTCTTTCTTGGGTGCTAGGACTGTTGGGACAGCACAAGGACTCACACTCTTCCTAATGAGACCTTTTGACAAGAATTCTCCAATTTGTTTTGCTATCTCTTGATTTTGTTCAGGGGTCATCTTATATGCTGCCTTATTAGGAAGAGTGGCCCTTGGTATGATGTCTATACAGTGACTTATTTCCCTCTTAGGTGGTAAAGACTCTGGTGTATTCTTAATAATGATACCTCTATATTGGTCTAACAATGCTTTTACTTCTTTGGGGCCTACATCCCTAGTGGGGATTTGAACTTTGGACTCCTTCAAAGGTGTCTTTTTGGGCCTCACTATTAGGTAATAACAAGGAGTATCCTTCTCCTTTAGGACTTTCATGAATTCCTTTTCTCCTATGTGCAAGACAATACTAGTAGCATGTTTTTCTTTTTCACAGTCAGAGAGTGGGTTCATTACATATTCAACACCATCCTTATTTATAGTATAAACATTGGAATTTATATCATGCCTAGCATCTACATCATATTTCCAAGGCCTCCCTAATAACATATGACATGCATCCATTTCTGTAATGTCACATAGAACCCTATTTGTATACTCCCCTACCTTTAAACCTACCCAAACTTGTTCATTGATAATGGTTTGCTTTTATTTTTTCAACCAAGAAGCCTTATAAGGAAAAGGATGAGGAATTACATGCAACTTTAGTTTAGTGACTAACTCCCTAGATGCAATATTATCTATAGAGCCATTATCAACTATAACCTTGCATACCTTATTATTCACCTTGCAGCTTGTCCTAAATAATTACTTGCATCATTAAACATTCTCCTTGCTCTGGATTTGCAAGTCTTGAAGTTGCAGAGTGGTAGGAGGATACACTTTGGTTATCATCCTCTTGGGTAAGTTGTATTATTCCATCTCCTCCTTGTCTATTGTTGTGACTCTTTTCAGGACATCTGAAGGACTAGTGTCCAACTTTATTACATGTAAAACACTTCCCTATGAAGACACTAGGCCCTCTTGCTCCAAACCTTCCTCTACTGTTGGATCTCCTCCCTCTAAACTATTTCTATTATTGTGATCTCCTTCTGATTCATGGTGATTAAACTCCCCTGGACCTCTTTGGAATGGTTCTCTACCATTGAATCTACCTCTTCCCCTAAAGTTATTCCCTCTTCCTCTATTATTTTGTTCTCCCATTCTCTTCTATTTTTCTTCAAATTTTAATGCCATTTGAAAACATTTGTGTACTACTTCAGGGTCAAACAAACTCATCTCATCTTGGATACTGTATTTTAGTCCGTTGATATACCTTGCAATTTTGTGCTTCTCACTTTCAGGAAATCTTGCCTTCAAGGTCATCTTGTGAAGTTCTTCAGTATAACCACTCACATCAAGGTCCTTCTGTCTAAGATTTTGCAGCTTCTTGTGGAGGGTGATCTCATAGTCTTTGGGTACAAACTGCTTCTTGACTTCAACCAACATCTTCTTCCATGTTGAGATAGGATTCCTTCCATCCTCCACTCTTTCAATTTTTAGAAATTTCCACCAACTCAAGGCAGGACCTCTCATTCTGGATTTTGCAACCTTAACCTTTTGATTCTCATAGATGTTTCCATACTCAAAGTAGTTCTCCAAAGCTTCCACCCAATCCATGCATTCTTCAAGATCCATTTTTCCACAAAACATGGGCATGTCTGAATTCTGATCTCTTCTTCCAACTCTTTCAAGAGCTTCAAGAAGTTTTAATTGGTCTGTAGGCATGTTATTTGTCTCATCTTTCTCCTTCTCTTCCTCTTCTTCTTCCTCTTCTTCTTCTCCTTCCTCCTTCTCCATTTGGAGGTCTTTCAACTTCCTTATCTTCTCTTCCATCCTCTTTTCTTGGCTATGTGTTCCCTAAATTTTTTTTCCAATTCCACATTAGTGATTCTAGTGGGAACTTATTCCTCTATATAACTTTCTATTCCCTCAGCCATTCTTCACTCCTTCCAAGATCTTGGCAGGCTCAGATACCACCTGATGCAAAGAGAACTGCTAGAAGACCTTAATGGGCCCACTCTCTTTGATGTTTCTTCAAACTTCAAATTTGATCAATCTCACTCCACAAAAGTCTTCTTAGGATGCCTCTTGACTTTTCCAAGGGGTCAATAGGCTTTCCTTTTTCTCTCTTGGTTCTCCAAATTAAGCTATGGAACAAAGCAATTTTCTCCTTTAGGGACACTTTCCCTAAGCCATACAATAAGGTGTAAAAATTCACCAGTGGATTCAAAACTCTATCCTAAGGGATTGAAGACTCTTAACATACCCTAGGGACCAAGAATCCACCATTAAATTTGGTCTTAAAAACACAAGGTTAGTCAAACCCTAAATAGCCTTGGATTCCTTGTAGCCCTAACCAGTGGGTTTTTGGGACTTAAATTATTGTGATATTGGGATCTAGGGGATCTGATTAGTTTTTATAGACACCATTTATGGATTTTGTAAATCCCCTAAAGCATTAACACCTCACTCCAGTCCTGCACCCCCAAGCTCTCACGAAACACACAGACCTAATTAGCTAGTTTAGGCTTGGTTTGTTAGGAAAGTGATAGAAGGTGGGCTCATGGATGAAATTTAGAGATTTGGCTGGATTCCCCTACCCAAACTTAGTCTATAACCACTCTTGGTTTGATCCCACAACACTCATATAACTCTTGCATGTGATAGTATCAACAGACTAAGCTAATTACATAGGGATAATTAGCCTAGGGCTTGATCTTAAAAATAGAAGGACTAAGAATGAGAGTCTGAGCTTCTAGATTCCTAAATACCATGATCCTAACTAGAATTTTCCAAGTGGCCAAGGAGATCCACTAGATAAAGCTCTTGTTAGGATCACATCTTTGAGACTGGTCCAATAGAGCCTTGGTTTCTTAGACAGCAACCAAGTAAAATCTATATCTTTTCACTAACTTAAAAAAAACACCTCAAATCAACTGGAAAGGTAAGAAGACTCAAGTAATTACAAATTTCTGCAAATGGATCTTCAAAATGAATTTGTACCATGCAAAAATGACTCAAAACACTCTTCTATTTCCTTGCTCAAACATCAAACTTCATACATAGTATTCTGATCTTCATGGAAGGCATCCCCTCACCTAATAGTATCCTCCAAGAATTTTAGAAGCTTCAAAGAGTGGGTGAGGTTGGTTACAAAGGATTTTTTCATTCTCGAGCAACATTTTGCAAAATTTTCTCATGCAACTTTGAAAAAAGACAACTTTTGGCAATCATGAAGGAAAGTTGCTAATTTTTGAGAATGTTAAGTTCACCGACCCCAAGGATGTGGGAGAGGGTCAACATAAGAAAAGAACCTACCTAAGGAATTAAAACATGACTTCTAACTAAACTTAAAGACTTTAAGAAAACCTGGTCTCACTTTGGTTTCAGGAACCTAGGTTTATAACTTCACCTTAGGTCCTTCACCTTACATCAAAGACCCACACAATTACACACACAAGGGTGATCTCAAGGATGCACCTTATTACAAACATGAAAGCAAGAAAATGAGGATTTTTAGGAGGTTCCCTACACCAATGGGCCATGAAGAAGCTTTATAGATTATTTTCTCTCCTAGTAAGGAGGTATTGGAGGAAGATTGGGCATTTCATCCAAGAGTTGGAGTAGGGAAAGATTTTGAGTGTGCAGATTGGTACCTAGTTTTGGTATCAATACCAAATGTTTTGGAGTATACATCATGTAAATTAAAGATGAATGTAGAGTTGATTATCTACATCCTGCCCATGGGATGCAAACCTAGAGTCAATCTAAAGAATACTGAGGAGCAACACTATTTGAGAGTTCAGTGGGACATTAATGATGAGATTTTTAAGCCACAGATCAAAGTGAAATTGTTTTGTTTTCTAACCCATATTTGTTTGCAGGTTTCAAAAAGGACTTGGAAAGGTTTTAAAGTCATGGATTATGGTGCAGGATCCCCAAGGAGATTATCAATCAACAGGAGATTGAAGACTAATAAGGCCCATAAAATCATGTGAATTGCACATTAATGTATTTAAGGCAAAATGGGGTTAATGTTGCTAGATCATTTTATTGATCAAATATGGATAATTAGTATGGGTGTTATGTAATTTTCAAGTTTGACAAATTTTCCCAAATCTGTTGGGTCCAAAGTAGTCACATGTAGGTGTTAGGTGTTGTTCATATTTAAGTTAGTTTTAATGGTTTTTGAAAAGGAAAAAAAAACATGCAATGAGCATGATTAATAGGGGCATGGAAAAATGGTTATGTAACTACCCAATATGAAAGAGAGAAGAGGAAGCTCTCAAAAATATGGAGGAGAGAAAGAATGAGAGAAATCTGATTTTTTTTTAGTTTGTGGACAGCCATGTGCGGCTGTAACAGAGTTCTTGAAAATGTAAAACAAAAAGCTTCCCATTAATTTAGTTTTTTTGTTGTTTTGTTTATTGTTTTGGAGACTCCAATTTTGGAATGATTATCCTAGTGTTATCTCTTATGCATGATCAATATTGGGGATTCAATCCCTTGAAAGCATTATATTAAACTTATTTTGTGTTTTGTTATCCTGTTATGTCAATGCATGGACAGTCACAGTTACTTGTCTTAAGCAAGAGTATTTAAGTTTGTAGAACCTTGTAAGACCACATATCTTCATGTTATAAATGCATGTTAGATTGGAATTTTTTTTGTATTCCTTCTCTAAAAAAATGACCCTTAGTACGGGGGCCATATCTTTCCAACCAACCGTTGGATTTTGATGGTCTTTTGATATGTTCTGCCAAACATAGTTATGCCCATCCTCACTAGAGAGATTGAGGATTTTTGGTCTGGGTCAAAATTTATATAGCTCTATGTATAGGTATAGAAAAGGGGACAGCAAGAAGGTATTTTGGTTTGTGTTTGATCAAAAGTTATGAGAGTGGTGAGTGATCAAACAAGAGAATGATCAAAAGAATATATGGATGAGTCAAGAACCTTTTAAATAAGATAGATAATGAACCTCTACACCCGTACAAGATTCTACACTTTTTTTGGAGTTTGGGTTCATTGAGAATATGCACGATTGAATGAGGAAGATTGTTTACTAAATGATGGGTCACCTAGCGAAGGAGAAGAGTTGTACTCTAAATGAGGACATGGAAGGAAGTCTTTAGAAGGAAATAGAGTGCCTTGAGAAACCCTAATCAATTAATTGGGTATTTTTGGGTTAGGAAGCTAGCTAGGTCCCAACAATGAGAAGTAGCAAGCTAGTGTGATTACATCATGAATGCATATCCTTTTTTATGTATGAAAAAATAAATTTTAAACAATAAATAATTACACATGAAATAGAAACAAGTGAATTTAAAATATCTATTGTAGGTCATTGGATCACCCTTACCATTACACATTTCAAGTTCTTATGTTATAAATTACATCAAAAGGGGCATTCAAAATACCAAAGGTAAAGATTTAGTTATACTGTGAGTCGAGTCTTATTTGGAGCTTAAATAGAGTGTATTGAGCATTGTTTTAACTTCAAATTTCTCATTGATAACACGTCAAACGTATTGAACAACTGGAATACTAAGAGGGGGTGAATCGGTATCCCTTAAACTTTAAATTCAATTTTATTAATGTATCAGACAATATTCTTAACATTCATAATCAAGGTAATTTTATGAAACACAAACACTATAAGCACAAGTAAACACCATACTTTTATCATGGAAACCCAAATGAGAAAAACCATGGAGAGGGTTAACTCTCTTTATTGTATAACTAGTTATACAATATTAAAAGTACTCATTGCAAAAATCACTACCAAAAATGAAAGGATCCTTGCCCAAAGAATGATAAATAAGAAAAAATTAGTTCATAGAATTGTATTTTTTGTATGCACAAAACAATTCCTTTGAATCCCAAAATGCCGACTTGACACACTTCATTTGTCCTTCACTGATTCGCTTATATTTTTGTTATGCAGTACTGTTGTTCATTAGTGAGTCACATGTTTGTCTCATTCCCACCAAGAAGGCATGCATATAATACATGTATAGTGATTTCAAACATATTTAGTGTCGGCCAAACCCATGTATTAAGTATTTGGTTAGGATAATCCACTATACTTACATCTAGAGTAAACTTCACTTATGCTTCCATATGTCAATGAAATATCTATATCAAAATTGAGATTATACCTTCTTTTCAATCCTTAATTGTGTCCCAAAATTGTAGGACCAAAAATCATCCATGTGATGAAGTGTAGACATAATGGTCACCTATCTTGTTCTAGAGAAACAAAGAAAATGGCAAGTCGATTTACCATACCAAGAATGCAATCAAACAAAAGCACCAAAAATCATTAACTTTTGAATATAGAATCAACATATGTACCAAAACATGTTGTCAAAAACTTATCTTCAATCCATTCAAGAAGAGGTATGCAGACCAAAATAATATCACCATAAGTACATGTTATCCATGACATTAATGCAATTTATCATTTCCTTGATGTAACTATATATGCCTAAAATTGTACACTCTAAACAAGGGGGTTAGTAGTACCGATTGATATGAAATAAATCAAACAACTAATAAGAATGAGTCTATTAACAATAAAATAATAGATATCCAAAAGAGAATAAAAAATAAATGCAAACTCAATATCTGAAGCTTCTATTGCTTCTCTCTTCTTCTCTTGAAATGTTTCTTTGAATGGTGCTTAGAGATGATACTAACAACGCTTTGACTTGGAAGATTCAAGAAATTGTGATAAAATTATTGATGTATTGATCACAATAAGCTCCAAAAACATGCATAAATATTGTGCTCTCAAAAATCGTGATGCTTCAATGGGTTTGAAGAGGGTTTATATAGAGATTTTAGACTGATCGACGGTTGAGATTGATCATGTGAAAGTAGATTGAACGAACGAGATAACTAGAGATGGAGTGAAGATGAAGAAACTCCTATTTTGAGGAAAAAATAAAGAAGATAATATAAATCAAATTTGGAGAAAATCAGTTTCCAAAAAGCAATTGTATCTAGGTCCATATTGATTCAAAGGTAATTGTGCTAATGGTATTTCCTGAGGATCTTGGTATAACCATATGTTAATATCATAATCAAAGGGATATTCCTCACTCAAATCACCCCATTTAACAAATGTGGTAGGTGGGCATTTGAAAACAACCAGCTCTTGTTTTTCTACTGTCTTTGAATGACCATAGGATCTTGGTGACAAAGGCATTTTAGTAATAGCAAAAGCTTCCTCATAGAAATATTCACCACATCCTTTGTCTTGGATTGATATTTTAATTCTCATCCTGGGTATGTCTTTGGGATTCAAACTAGATGTAGAAGGCACATTTTCTTCTTGATTTAATGGTAATTGGTTCTCTGTACTACCCCTTAGATTGTTGCAATATTGGAAGGGGTTTGGATCTCCTTCTATAATGATTTCTATACCTTGACAAGGATACTTGATGCATTGATGATAGGTAGATGGTACAACTTGCATTTTATGGATCCATGGTCTGCCCAGTAACATATTGTATCCTAATTCAAGATTTGGGATCTAAAATGGAGTGCTCTTCACTACTGGTTCTATTTTGATAGGTAAAATAAGAACACATCTGGATGATATTTCCTCTTCATCATAAGTTCTAATATTAATGTGTCTAGTGATATCAATGCTTGACTCTGAATATCCCAAGTTCTTTATTACTTTTAGAGTATAAATGTTTAATCCATCCCCAACATCAATGATGACTCATCTGATTGTGTGTTTATGCACTTGGAAAATAAATGTAAGGGATCATTGTGTAGATGTTTATGCAAAGGAATGTCATGGTCAATAAATGTGGCATGTTTATTAGTAGAAATATAATTGACCATAGTTTGGAGATTCTTGGGAGATATGTCCCTAGGGACAACTACATTTTCAAGGGCCAAGCTGAAAGCTTGCTTATGTTTAGGGCATATTCGCAATAACTTGAAGATACAAATTTGAATAGGGGTGCGCTTGCGCTGATCCACCAATCTAGGTTGTGGATTAGGAAGTTGTGCAACATTTGTAGGTGCGAGAGAAGTGGAGGATGCCCCTTGTAATACAACCTTGGTTTGATGGGTAGTGATTTTTCATTTAGAGTTATTATCTCTAATATTAATGGTTTCAATCTGGCATTTTGCAGGGTTAAGACAATTCATCATGTTATCAGAGGTAGTGTAGGTATAATTGACTTGCTTTGACTATCTACCAGATGTAGGGGCCTTACCTTTATTATTATTTTGCAAAGGATCCTTGAAAATTGTGTGATCTATGTTTGCTTTGTGTTGAACGTTAGTAACATCAATTATGCATTATTCAATTAAGTCTTGAACAGTGTTCTTCAGATGATAACAATTTGATGTTTTGTGACCCTTAACACGATGATATTCACAAAAATTGTTATCATTCCACCACTTAGGTTTAACAACGGCATGTTAAAATTATCTTATCTTAGGTAAGGTGATAATATTACTTTGGATTAAATGTGTAAGTGCTTCTTCAATAGATTCCCCTAAGGGTGTATATTCACGCTTTGGAAAAGGAGTCCTTTGTTGACGTTGAGCATTAGGTTGGGATTGTGTGAGATTATATGTTTGGTTATTTGACCCTTGTATTTTCATTTGAGAATTTTCCAAGGGTGTATGTTCCATAGGGGTTTAAATAAATGTTTATGCCCCCTGTAATGAGATCTTAGGTTACAAAAAGTTGATGGTCTTAACGTTAGTGACACCATCATTGGTAACGTTCTTTTTTCTATTCCAATACTTAGGTTAATCAGTAGAATTCTTGGTGTTATTTGATTGATTTGGATCAGCAAGGATTCTCTCTTGATTAATTTTTATTCACATCGAATTCCTTGCTTAATTAATTGTTTGAAATTTTGAGCCAATTGTATTTTTGTAGTGTATGTCATTTGCAAGACAAGGTTATCAAAAAAATGACTATGGCATCTTGTTCAGGAAAATCATATAGGATTTAGTTATCTGTACTCCATATTTGCAATAATTTAGAGAAGGACTCACCTTCCTTTTATTTTATATCACAGATTTTTCATGCTAACCTTGTAGTCTATGTTGTGATGGAAATGAGCAATGAATGTTTCAGCTAGTTCTCCACAAGATTGGATACCATGAGGTAAGTGAGAGAACGATTCCATTGCTAGTTTAGATAGACTTTTTGGGAATAATCACATAAGATATGTTTCATCATGTGCTAGCTCAATGCAACAAGCAAAGAACTCTCTAATTTGATCAACAGGATTGGTGTTTCCTCTGTACTTGTCCAATTTGGGCACTGCAAAGTGTGCAAGAAACGGAGGCATGTGTTGGAAATATTGAGAGGGGGAGGGGGGTGAATCAGTGTTTACCTAATTACTTAATTTCAGCACTTTAAACATAAATAAATTAGATATCACTTGAAGCTTAACACAAGATCACATAACACATAATATGATTACGGGGAAACCTTGACTAGAGGAAAACCCTAGTGGGAATTAGTACCCACAAATATTGCACTAGTATAATCAACCTATTAAGGTTCCTTTGCCCTATTAGGAGCAGTCTTTACAATGCAAGTACAATGACCTGGTTAAAGGATTGACCCTGTTAGGAGTCTTTTACAAACAACCCTGTTAGAGGTGAGGTCTCATTGTCCAAGAGCTCACTGCTTAATGAGAAAGAAGGCTACAACCTCCTGAGAATAGATATGCACTATATCCAAAAGTGAACTGTTGTATTTCACACAGATGTCTGATCAGTTCCAGTTATGCACTTATGCTCTTATCTTCTTAAGGGCTCTATCTCATACTGAGATCTTCATATTTCTCTTCTATATATCTTCTCTGACTATTTCTTCAACACTTCAAATATATCTTTACATTGCATATATATATATA
>MU225863.1:3062124-3084770 GCA_018584345.1 Thuja plicata
GCTCAAAGTGTAGGAGGTTTCAAAACCTTGTTTTTGTTGTTCTACTCTATGCTTGGTCAGTGTCAGGGATAAATAGAGTGAACCCTCTGAGGAATATTTTCATGTCAGCAAGAAAAGGAAACAACAGACTATATCAATAGGAGGACCCTATTATCACAATCTTCCAAGAAGGATTGATGCCTCTCAGTCCTATGCATACTGGAATATATTTTGTTATAGTTCTGCAAATAGGATTGATACATGAATGCCCTACTAGCGCTAGAATAAATATAGTCTTGCAAACAAGATTGAGGCCTCTCATCCCTACATCTATCGTAACATTTAGAATAGAAGTAGCCATGTCCTCCAATACTTTGGTCTTAAGGAAAATTTAGATTATAGTGGGTTAGAATGCCCAGGTCTGCTTGTTCCCACTTGAGTCATTCTCGTGATATTTTTCCTCAAATAGAAGGCTCGCTAAAGGTAAATGCATAAAAGTAAATTGATAGCAATCAAGGATCTAGATGTTTGATCACCCACAAGGGGTGAGAGCATAATCTCCTACCACAACTTCTTCTCCTAGACACAATAAACACACATTCATTTTACAAACCCAAATTTTGATGTTCCTAATCTTGTGATGCAAAGGCTAGGGATGGATTTAGAATCTCCATAGGAAAATTTGTGTTCTCATTTTTGTTTTGTAACAACACTCTCTTCTTCTCTTAATCAAGAATCAATTCAAGACCCATACCTCATACCACATACCTATCATAAGTTAGTTCAATCCCCTTTTACCATCCTAGACTCCACAGCATGAAACTCACCTTCCATACCCTTCACATCCAAGCTTTCAATTAGTCGAGCAACAGTATGTGTCGAGCAAAAGTATATGTCAAGAAATATTATATGCCAAGCTCTTCAATAATTGAGCACTAACCCCATTTAACAAGGTAACCCTATCATGGGTAACTCTCAAATATTTCCCTCATCAAAATTCTCATTAAATGGACCTAATTAGAATAATATGTAGTTAATTTGACTCTATGACACTTCTGGATACAAAAGCCCCAATTTAGTCTCAAAAACCCCTAGAAACTAGGGCTCTCTCAATGTATGACCTCTCAATACCATACAAACCAAATTAAAGTTTTTTCACCATCCTTGGGCCATCCTTTGATGGATTCAAACATAAAAAGACCCCCTTCAATGGCTATATCTTTCACTGCTACACCTATAGCTTCATTTCATGACCCAAAGTCACTATTTAACCCCATCAAACTTCCCAAATAAATACCGATCTCCAAAATATTTCTTATTCTTGCATCTGAATGGTCACAATTATATGGTACTAAGTTATGATCCATCCCCAAGTGGCATAGTTATGGAAAGGGGGTGGATCTAGTCATTTACATCTTAAAAGAAGACAAACCCCTGCTTGTTACAGACCAGTCAATTAGAAATATACAAAATAAATGAAATGAATATAAAAATAATTCAAATGATATGTTGGAAATGTATCTCAACCATGCACAAGTATGAGTTTCAATGATACATCCAAAATCTCTGAGAAATTGCAAGAAATTTGTATTTTTATTGCACAAAAAGACACAGTCTGTACAATCATTTCTTCTAGGTCATACTCTCCCAAATATATGACCTCTAAATGATTAAATAGACTCATATAAACCTCCTCAATCAATCCAAGTTGGTTGTAACTCCTAACAACACAAACAAATCCATTTTTAGGATTTTCCCTCCTTTGGTAACTAGCCATTACTTTTCAAATTCTTGGATTTGCAAAACCTATTAAACATATCTCCTAAGACTCTATGAATTTGGATTTTATTCCCTTATGATCCAAAATACATTTTAAAATCCCTAGAATCCCTCTAAGACCTATTCCTATCCTCTAGGTCTATTATGCAATGTTTTGGAAAATTGCATCAATTGTTGCATAAGCAACATTACATGCTTTTACATCCACAAGGATCAAATTATTATATCAAATGGCTTCATATCTATGTTACAACATTGCAAAGACCTTATAGGCCTTATATCTCCTTCAAACTCATTAGTCACCCAAGTGACCCTCCTATCTTCATCAAGGTTCCCTGCACCATACTCCCAAGGATCAAAATAATCCAAGTCCCTTGGATTTGCTGCTTCTTTCTTGTCCTCCAGCTCTTAGGTACTGATTGTGTGTATCCTGCATCAAAATTATATTTCCTTCTAGGTGTATTCTTTCACCTTTAAATCAAATTCTTGGTCTCATACCAAGTGTTCCATTATTCATCATGCATTTCTATTTATTCATGGTTCATCTCCATCATATAGTAACCCTACAATCCTACCAACAAAGGGTTAAAAAAACAAAAGTATCTTTACTTTTCCATGTACCAAAACACAAGTTTGGTTCAACACTTCCTTTTCTACTTCATTCTCATAGTGTAAGATCACCATTCTTGGTAAAAATACAATCTCCTCATGAAAATCTCTTGCTTCTTTTTGTACCATGATTTCTATCTCTGACACTACCATTGCTTTCTCATCATCTTCTTGCCCCATTTTTATGCTCTCTGTCTCTGATCCAACTTTGCTTCTCCATTCTTCATCTATGGCTTCCAATCTATCCCACAAATCCATTTCTTCATTAAATCTATGGAGACTTGTTGCTCCACCATCTTCAACACATTGTGTTACCTCAAAATAATCCTCTAGAACCTTTATATCAGTAGTTTCCCTCAGCAACTTCCTCTTCCCAATTAGCCTCTTAATGGGCCAAACAACCTTGCTTTTTATCCTCCTGTGTCAACTTGTGACCTTCTCCATCATCTATGTCTTCAAGAGTCTCAACTCTTCATCCCTTGAGGTCTTCATCTCTAAGATCTATACCCACTCATATTCTCTATGCCATTCTCCTTGGCACCTAAACACTTCATTGTTCATCTTCAATGCTTCTTCATAAGCCTTCTCTTCAACCTCCACAAGGATTTTTTTTTCTCACATCCTCAAAAGGACACATAACTACCCCAAAAAGTATTTTCTTGTCATTATCATGACTCTTATCACTGTTATCTCTAGCATCATACTTTGCTAAAACCTTCTCTATCTCCTTATGAACCTTAACATCTTGTTGTCCATCCATCTGTTGCATGCTCTTTGCTCTCATGTTCATATCCTCCTCTTGTCCTTCCCATGGACAATCTTCCACTTTTTCTTCAACCTCTAGGATCTTCATCTGATCCGTGTCTTTATTCACCTCTTTAAGACACCTCTGCTCCAAGGAATCTTCATTTTCTATCTCTGCAACTTTCTCATCTTCATATTCCTCTTGCCTAACAAATCCAACCCTATCAAACACACTAGTATTCCAAGACACCTACCATGCTGCTTGATCTTCCCTCAATGGTCTCAAGACTATCATTTGTCCACCATCCATGAAATTATAGGCATTCTCTCCTCCATCATGTAGGGTATGCTTCTCCATTTTCCATGTTCTTCCAAGATCAAGATGACAATCCACCAGGGGAACAATATCACACAAAATGACATCCTCATATGATCCAATCTTGAAATAAATATATGCTTATTATCTCACATCAAATTTATCCTCATTATCTAGTCCTTGTGTTCTATAAGGCTTCTCATGTGTTATCCTTTCTTGGTTCAGTTTGATAACCATCTCCATAGAAACTATATTTGCAAATGAACCAATTGAAACAATAAATTTACAAATTTTACCTTTACATATGCATTGTGTCCTGAATATAAGATATCCCTGATTGTATCTTGTACCCAAATCTTTAGTAATGGTGAACACCATACCTTCTATCAAATTCTTAGCCTCTTATTTTCAACCTTCAATCTTTGTCTCCTTGATGCAAAGGCTCAACTTGGGAACTCACCTCAAAGGATATGCTCAACTCCAAGGGTTCTCCAAGGATTCAATATGCCAAAGATCAAAAGATTATTCCCTCTCACTCTTCACCTAGGATTCTCCTAGGCTCTGATACCACCTGATGTAGAGGCTAGGGATGGATTTAAAATCTCCATAAGAAAATGTGTGTTCTCCTTTTTGTTTTGTAACAACACTCTCTTCTTCTCTTAATCAAGAATCAATTCAAGGCCCATACCTCATACCACAAACCTAACATAGGTTAGTTCAATCCCCTTTACCATCCTAAACTCCACAACATGAAACTCACATTCCATACCATTCACATCCAATTTTTCAATTAGCTGAGCAACAATATGTGTCGAGCAATAGTATATGCTAAGCAAAAATATATGTTGAGCTCTTCAGCAATCGAGCACTACCTCCATTTAACAAGGGAACCCTATCATGGGTAAACTCTCAGACCTTTCCATCTTCAACAGTCTCATGAAATGGACCTAATTAGAAGAATATGTAGTCAATTTGACTCTATGACACTTTTGGATACAAAAGCCCCAATTTAGTCTCAAAAAACCCTAGAAAGTAGGGCCTGCTCAATGTATGACCTCCCAATACCATACCAACCAAATGAAAGTTGATTCACCATCCTTGGGCCATCCTATGATGGATTCAAACATAAAAAGACCCCCTCCAATGGCTATATCTTCTACTACTACACCCATGTGGTGCAGGAGAACCCTAGATAAACTAAGTGTTTCTTTGGCACTTATGGACTCCTTCAAGTTCCTAGTAGTCTCTAGGACAAGTTAGTAATAAAGGTTTCATATTGGACACCCCTTTGTAAGACCTAGTCCCAAGATTGGCATTTATAAGCCCTTGGTCAACTATTGGTCAACTAGTGTCCTAAACCTTAAAGAAAGGTTATTTTCTTATATTTTAATGTTTGAATATGTTTTGGTCCATAGGGGATCATAACTTATAGTTTTGGACCAAGTTTGGTCACTTAGGATGAAAATTGCAAAAATATTGCAAAGTTGTAAAAAGTTGTCAAGCAACTTTTAGCAACATTTTGTAAAAAGTTGTAAATCCATTCCCAAATAACTAGGTAGTTTGAAAAGTGGATGTAACCATTGTTAATTCATTTTAAGCCCTTATAGGTGGGTGGTAGGACAACTAATTGTAAGTGGCATTCAAAATCAATAAAAATCAACCATTTTCCTACAATTTCAAGCAACAGTGAATTGGTACGGATAGGTACAAAAGATTGGGAATGAAAGTATAACATATTAAGATATCCCTATGAAGTATCTTACATTTTCATTTGGTTTCATGTATTAATCTTTTGTATATCAAAAGTTATTGTATTTTTACTCCTGCTTCCTGGTTTTTAGGCCCTAAATCAGGGTTTCATTAAACAATTGTGCATATTTCTTGATTCCACCATGGGAATCTAATGCCCCTTGGTAGAATTGATTTATTTACCATTATATTTTAGATTATTCAGGTTTGGTTTGATAATATGCAGGGAGATGGGTGTATCATGATGCCTAGGTGTACAAAACCATGTGTGCACCTCTATGCGTTTGAGTACAGTCCACACAACTCACCATTGGGGACTCACCAAGACCTAAATTTTGGTGTGTTGAGTCCTTTTTTATTCCCTCAACTGATCCAAGTGTTAGATTGGGTTTTTATTGTACAAAAGTTGCACTTGTAGTTTAATTGGAGACCTAATCAGGCCTAATTACTTTGACAAATCTACGTGTCATTTTTTTTCCTTTCACTTCCACATTTTGGTGCTTTAGTAGGATCCCTTAAGCCATAAAGGGTGTCTGAATCTACAATTTTATGTGAGGTTTGTGTGGAATAGTTTTGTGTTAAGTCAAAAATCCTACTTGAAAAGGCTACAAGCCTAGAAGTAGACTATCAAAGCAACCATGCCCAAGTTGTTGCACATAGTGAGTAGAATCATTAGATCTTTGTTTTAGGGACCTAAATAGACCAAATCCTTGAATATAGGTCACACCTAGTCCTTAAGGTAATTCTATGGGGAATTTGAGTCAAACTAGAGTAAATGCCTAGTATCCAACTATTGGAAGTTGGTGTTGGAGACTTGTTAGAACCTAGTGATTAGGTTACACTGTTTGGGATAGGTTGTGATAACCTAGATACAAGTCATTTTTGCACTTGCGATAAGTGTAAAGGTGCTTTAACTTTTGGAATTTGAATATTTGAAGGACCAACTAGTGCTTTTTGGGACTTTTGACTACCCACTCTTCATCAAGTGGTATCAAAGCCATGTCTACTGTTGAGGATGAAGAAATCCCTACAAGGGTTACAAACATGGAACTTGCAAGGATAGTGAGAGAACAAAAGGAAGTGAATACAGCCCTGACCAAGAGGCTTCAAGAGCTTGAGAACAAGTTAGAGAGGGGAATATAAGACATTTCTGATGGTGAGGAAGGGAGTGAAGAGGAAGATGACACTCCTGATCAGGATGAGAAAATTCTTGCAAACCACAAACCCCTCTTAGATGCCCTAAAGTCTATGGGGAGAAGAACCATGGAAGATAAGTTGGAATTACCAACTTTTAATGGAAAGATGAATGTAGACTTGGACTTAGATTGGACTGAGGCCTTGACAAGATTCTTTTAATGTGAATACATTTCTGAGAAGCAAAGAGTAAAGATGGGAAAATCCAAGTTAAAGGAAGTAGTCCTAACTTGGTGGAGTTTCATCTTGATAGAGAGGGTGAAGAATGGTAGGAGCATGATCACTTCATGGAAAAAGATGATAGCATTGATAAAGGAGACATATGTACTAGAAGACTATGTGGTACAACTCCATAGGAGGAAGAAAAATCTAAAACAAAAAGACATGGATGTGGCATCCTATACTGAGGAGTTCCTAAAACTTTGCATGAAGACTAATGCAACAGAGAATGAGGACGAAAAGCTAGAAAGGTACATTAATGGTCTCAAGGTGTCCATTCAAGAAGAATTGAGCCTACAAAGCCCTACATCAATAAAAAAATGTTATCATATGGCAATCAAGGTAGAGGAGAAGTGGAAAAGAAATCAAGACTTAGGCAAAGGAAAGAGAAATGATGGTGGAAAGAGTTTTAGAGGAAGGGGTGCCTCTTGGAATAGAGGACAATACAATGAAAGAAACAAAACCCCTTACCAAGTCCAAGGAGACAAGGAACAAGGTGAATCAAACTTCTGAGGGAACTTTAGGGGAAGGAGACCCTTCAACAGAGGAAGAGGAAGGGGCAATGGACCCTTGAAATGGAAACCAACTAGGACATCATGTAGGGAGATGCCCAGAGAAAAGGAATAAAAAAAATCAAGGGGAGAGAAGGACACAACTCATTCAAGAGGATAAAAAAGAGGAAAATACTAGTCCAAGGGATCTAGAACTAGAGTAAGGAGCATGTTTTATGATGAGGAAAGCTTTCCTACAAGTACCACAAACCCAAGAACCACCTCAAAGGAAGAGCCTCTTCAGGAAAAAGATCAAATGTCATGGAAAGGTATGTAATCTTATTATAGATTCTGGCTCAACTAAAAATTTGGTGTCTTTTGAAATGGTTCAAAAAATAAACCTAGCTAAGAAGCCACACCCCTTTCCCTACCATGTCTCTTGGCTAACCAAAGGTCAACAAACTCTAGTGACTGAGAAAGCTTGGGTAGAATTTTCTTTAGCAGATTTTAAAGATAAAGTACTATGTGATGTAGTGGAAATGGATGCTTCCCACATCTAACTAGGTAGACCTTGGAAATATGATGTGGATGCCACACATCATTGTAGGAAGAACACCTACTCCATGACCAAAAATGGGGTAACATTTACCATGAAGCCCATACCTGACTCAAAAGTAGAAAAAGAGCCCATTGTCATCACTATAGGGGAGAAACAGTTGATGAAGACATTGAAGGAACCTGAATCTCAAAGTTTTATACTCTTTTCCAAGCCTAAGGATAGTGTGGAAACATGTGAGAAGGAGAAAATACCAAAGGAAATCAAGACATTGTTGAATAAATACAATGATGTCACGGGCAGTGACCAACCCTCAAGCCTCCCTCCCTTAAGAGACATTAGCCATCAAATAGAATTGATACCTAGCTCCTCTTTTCCCAATAAGGCACCTTATAAAATGACCCCTACTCAAAATGCAGATATTGCAAGGCAAATCAGTGAGTTTCTTGAGAAAGGACTAATTTAAAAGAGCCTTAGCCCATGTGTTGTCCCATCAGTCCTAGCACCCAAAAAGGATGGAAAGTAGAGGTTATGTACAGATAGTAGGGCCATAAAAAAAACCACTATAAGATACAGATTTCCATTCCAAGAATGGAAGACTTACTTGATCAGTTAGGCAATGCTTGTTACTTCACCAAGATAGACTTGAAATCATGATATTACCAAATAAGAATAAAGCCAGGGGATGAATAGAAGACCGCATTTAAAACAACCAAAGGCCTTTTTGAATGGCTTTTCATGCCTTTTGGCTTAAGAAATGGCCCGATCACATTCATGAGGCTCATGAATGATATTTTCATTGATTTTATTGGAAATTTTGTAGTAATCTAACTTGATGACATACTGATTTATAGTCATAGCAATGAAGAACATCTTGCACATGTGGAACAGGTTTTGAGGAGGCTCCATAAGTACAAGTTAGTGATCAACTTGGAAAAGTGCATGTTCATGAAGAAGGAACTTACCTTCCTGGGTTTTTTCATCTCTCAAGGCACCCTTAAGATGGATCCTACCAAAGTTGAAGCTATTATAAACTGGCCTCCACCAAAGAATCAAGGTGATGTTAGAAGCTTTCATGGTCTTGCCACTTTTTATAGAAAATTTATTTAAAAATTTAGTCATGTGTGTGCTCCTATGTTGGACACTGTTAAAGGTGGAAAAAAGACTAATTGTGTATGGACTAAAGAGGCTAATGATGCCTTCCAGTACCTTAAGAATAGGGTATCCCAATACCCAATCCTAACCCTACCTGATTTCAATAAAGTGTTTGTTGTGGAGACAGATGCAAGAAATTTGGCAATAGGTGTTATTCTAAGCCAAGAAGGTAAGGCTATGGCATTCTTCTATGAAAATTTAAATGATGCAAAGAAAAAATACTCTACTTATGATTTGGAACTATATGCCATGGTCCAAGCACTTAAAAAATGGAGGCATTACTTTCTTCCAAAGGAGTTTATAGTTTTCACTGATAACCATACATATAAAATGGATGTAGCAATTGCAGGCCTACACCTTCAACATAAAGCACAAAAAGGGACTAGCCAACAAGGTGGTTGATGCACTTAGTAGAAGGGTTGGATTGATTGAAGAAGTTCAACTTCAAAGTGTGGGCATTGACTCACTCAAACACCTATATGTAGGGGATCCATATTTTGGAGAAGCCTTTGAGGTGTGCACCAATGTAATAGGCATGTATCACACTAATTTTTGTTATTTTTTGATCCAAAATGGTCTTTTTTTTAAGGGGGATGAGTTATGCATTCCTAAGTGTTCCATGAGAACAAATATAATCAGGGAAAAGCATTATGGTGGCATGGGTGGTAAAATTGGAATAGATAAGAAAGAAGACTTGGTGAAGAGGAGTTACTTTTGGCAAAAATTGGGTAAGGATGTTAGAAAATTTGTTGAATCATGTTAAATTTGTCAGCAAGCTAAAGGATTTTCCACTAACCAAGGCTTGTACTAGCCTCTTCCTATACCCACTAGACCATGGGAGTCCATTTCCATGGATTTTGTAATGGGTCTACCAAGAACAAAATAGGGGTATGATAGTATATTTTTCATAATTGACAGGTTGAGAAAAATGGTGCATTTTGTCCCTTGCAAAAGCACAAATGATGCCTCCCACATAGCACACCTATTCTTCAAAGAAGTGGTTAGAATCCATGGCCTACCCCAAACAATAGTCTCAGATAGAGATGTAAAGTTTCAAGGACACTTTTGGACGACACTTTTCAAGAAGCTAGGTACAAATATGACCTATAGTTCAGCATACCACCCACAAACAGATGGGAAAACATAGGTGGTCAATAGGTCACTTGGCAATCTCCTAAGGTGTTTCACAAAAAAATACACTCAAAGTTGGGATATGATTCTCCCCCAAGAATAATTTTCTTTTAATGACTCCTTAAACAGGTCTACGGGCAAAACACCTTTCCAAACTATCTATGGCCTACACCCCAAGGTTCCTCTAGACTTAGTAGAGTCACCTTTAGATTTAATGGTGAGTGCACAAGGTGAAGACCTAGCAAAGCTAATCACCAAGGTACATGCAAAAGTCAAAGACACCTTGCAAAAGTCCACCATGAAATACAAAGCACGGGCAGATAAGAAAAGGAGAGGGATTCATTTCCAAATTGGAGATAAGGTATGGGCATATCTAAGAAAGGAGAGATTACCTGAGGGAAAATACTCAAAGCTACACATGAAGAAAGTTGGGCCATGCACCATTCTCAATAAGATGGGTGAAAATTCTTATGAAATCTCACTTCCTCCTACCTTATTGATCTCTCCTATATTTAATGTTTTAGATCTCACCCCTTACAAATGTGTTTCGGATGTAACCAATGTGCAGGATCCACAAAATGAGGAAGATGGAGACTATGTAACAAATCTTCCACAAAGCAAACTAGTGGAGTTGGAAACAATTATTGAGTCCAAGGTTCTAAAGAAAATAAGGAAAAAAAATTATATGCAATACCTGGTCAAGTGGAAAGGACTCTCTAACATTGATGCTACCTGGATGACAGAGGAACAAATCAAACAACATGGCATCACTATTGATCAGTTAACCTCAAGTGGGAACTTGAGTTAAAATCCTCATGGGGAGTATGGTGCAGGAGTACCCTAGATAAACTAAGTGTTTATTTGGAACTTATGGACTCATTCAAGTTCCTAGTAGTCTCTAGGACAAGTTAGTAATAAAGGTTTCATATTGGACACACCTTTGTAAGACCTAGTCCCAAGATTGGCATTTATAAGCCCCTTTTCAACTATTGGTCAACTAGTGTCCTAAACCTTAAAGATGGATTATTTTCTTATATTTTAATGTTTTAATATGTTTTGGTCCATAGGGGATCGTAACTTATAGTTTTGGACCAAGTTTGGTCACTTAGGATGAAAATTGCAAAAATATTGCAAAGTTGCTAAAAAGTTGTCAAGCAACTTTTAGCAACGTTTTGTAAAAAGTTGTAAATCCATTCACAAATAGCTAGGTAGTTTTAAAATTGGATGTAACTTTTGGGATTGCCTACATAAGCCCTTATAGGTAGGTCGTGGGACAACCAATTGTAATTGGCATTCAAAATCAATAAAAAATAACCATTTCCTGCAATTTCGAGCAACAATGAATTGGTACAAATAGGTACGGAAGATTGGGAATGAAAGTCTAACATATTAAGGTAGCCCTATGAATTATCTTCCATTTTCATTTGTTTTCATGCCTTAATCTTCTGTATATCAAAATTTTTTGTATTTTTACTCTTGCTTTCTGGTTTTTAGGCCCTAAATCAGGTTTTCATTAAACAATTGTGCATATTTCTTGATTCCACCATGGGAATCTAATTCCCCTTGGTGGAATTCATGTATTGACCATGCTCTTTGAGATTATGCAGGTTTGTTTTGATAATATGCAGGGAGATGGGTGTAGCTTGATTCCCTAGGTGTACATAACTCACCATTAGGTACTAACCAAGACCTAAATTTTGGTGTGTTAAGTCCTTGTGTATTCCCTCAGATGATCTAACTGTTAGATTGGGTTTTTTTTGTATAGAAGTGGCACTTGTAGTGTAATTGGAGACCTAATTGCTTTGAAAAATCTGTGTGTCATTTTCTTTTCCTTTCACTTCCAAGTTTTGATGCTTTAGTAGGATCCATTAAGCCATAAAGGCTGTATGAATCTATGATTTTATGGGAGGGTTATTTGGAATAGTTTTGTGTTAAGTCAAAAATCCTACTTGAAAAGGCTACAAACCTGAAAGTAGACTATCAAAGCAACCATGCCCAAGTTGTTGCACATAGTGAGTAGAATCATTGGATCTTTGTTTTAGGGACCTAAATAGACCAAATCCTTGAATATGGGTCACCCCTACTCCTTAAGGTAATTCTATGGGGAATTTGAGTCAAACTAAAGTAAGTGCCAAGTAGCCAACTATTGGAAGTTGGTGTTGGAGACTTGTTAGAACCTAGTGATTAGGTTAACCTGTTTGGGATAGGTTTTGATAGCCTGGATACAAGTCATTTCTACACTTGTGATAAGTGTAAAGGAACTTTACCTTTTGGAATTTAAAGATTTGAAGAACCAACTAGTCCTTTTGGGACTTTTGACTTCCCACTCTGCATCACCATGGCTTCATTTCATGACCCAAAGTCACTCTTTAACCCCATCAAACTTCCCTAATCAATACCCATTTTCAAACTCTTTCTCATTCCTGCATCCAAATGGTCATAATTCTATGGAATAGAGTTAGTATCCATCCCCATGTGACATTAGTTATAGAAAGGGGATGGATCTAGTCACTTACATCTTAAAAGAAGACAAACCCCTGCCTCTTACAAACCTGTCAATTAGAAATGTACAAAATAAATGAAATGGCTGTCAAACTAATTCAAATGAGATGTTGGAAATCTATCTCAACCATGCACAAGTATGATTTTCAATGATACATCCAAAATCTCTAAGAAATTGCCAGAAATTTGTATTTTTATTGCACAAAAACACACAGTCCATACAATCCTTGCCTCCAAGTCGTACTCTCCCAAATCCCTGACCTCTAAATGATTAAATAGACTCATATAAACTTCCTCAACTGATCCAATTCATTTGGAACCCCTAACGACACAAACAAATCCATTTTTAGGCTTTTCCCTCCTTTGGTAACTATTTGTTACTTTTCAAATATTTAAATTTGCATAACTTGTTAACCATAACTTCTAAGACTCTATGAATTTGGATTTTATTCTCTTATGATACAAAATAAATTTTAAAATATTTATAATCCCTCTAAGACCTATTCCTCTCCTCTAGGTCTACTATGCCATGTTTTCGCAAATTACATTAATTTTTTTTTTTATTATGGTAACAACAGGTTTTGAAGGGGCCCCGAAACCCTTTAACAAAGCTAAAATAAGATAAGCATTAAAACCCCATAACAATAAATATCTATCATAGACAGAGTAAGAAAACCAAAAAGGGCTAACACCCTAGATATACAATACAAAGAACAACTACAATAGAAAGAACTGAAACCAAAAAAGAAACTTCTAGCAAGACAACCAAAAAAACTTCCAGCACATGAATCAGTCCAGCATCTTAGAACACTTCTCAGATCCTACCATCTAGTTTTCCATATTCTAGATTTCCACCATCTAGTTTTCCATATTCTAGATTTTCACCTTCTGATTTCCATATTCTAGATATAATCTTGAAGATTAGTTAAGTTCTGGATCCTTATCCTAATATCTAGATGTCTTATTTCCCTTCTTCCTCCAAATTTGCTCTGTCATTATTGTTCCCTTCCAGCAGGGTATGCAAAGCTTTCAGGTTATCAGAAGAGGCTTCCATTCCCAATTTGATGAGAGTAGTCATCTTCCTCAGAATTATGTTATTGTTGTTGGTTTTCTTAGTTATCAATTTTATACTATTATCAATCATTTTACTTATCTTAACCTCCAACATGGTAGTATTACCAGTTACCTTATCAAAAACATCATAACCTTTCTGATACATAACAACATCATTTCTCATTTTTTCTATGATCTCCTCCAGCAAGGTACTTCTTTCTTCAAGGTCTTTACACTTCACCTGCAGCTCTTGAATGTCATCCTTGACCCATTTGTCTATATTGTAGCCATACATTGCTTTGTTTCTGGTAGCTTGAAGATGGAAAATGTTCACTGCTCTTTTGACCTTAAATTCCTAATCCTAGAGGTCTTTCTCCAATCTCCTATGCTTCTGGTGATTATCCTTCCCAAGCCACGAGGCTGAGTCTTTTCTTATCTTCTACACTAGACCAAAGGAACCTTTTCCAAATTTTCTCTATCACCATGGAAAATTTATGAAGAATCTTAAAAAGACTCATGGCATAAACAGGGAGATTTTTACGTGTAGATTACAATAGTTGAAGCTTCCCTAAATTGCTTAATAGTGCCCCTTTCCATCCAGCAAGCTTGTTATTATATTTGTCTATGATAGAATACCAAAAGTTGTTAGGAGGTTTAGAGCATAAAGGTAATCCCAAATAAGAAGGGAGACTTCCAATATTTCAGCCTAAGATATTGGATATCCTTTTTTGTCTCTCCAAAGGGGTATTAATGAAAAAAATGAAACTCTTAGTCCATTTGATAAGTTGGCCGGTTGCTGCAATGTAAACAGAGAGGGATTTCTTCAAGTTTCTAGCTTCTTTAACTGTTGCCTCCCCCATTATGAGAGTTTCATCCACAAACTTCTCATGGGAGCAAGTAGTTCTAGAAGAAGGGTGGATGCTAGTGATATCTCCCTTTCCAACCAGTTTGTTAATATACCTTCCTAAGCATTCAACAAGAATAGAAAACAAGATTGGGGAAATAGGATCACCTTGTCTCAAACCTCTAGAAGGTTTAAAAAAATGAGATGATCCACCATTAACAATAACAAAGGAAACATTCAAGATCAATTGGATAATAAGTTTGATAACCTTGTTATCAAAGCCAAAATAATTAAGAACTTTCTGTAATAATTTCCAGTCAACTCTATCGTAAGCTTTTGATAAGTCCAATTTCATCTTCAAGCCTTGTTTTTTTGTAACTTCCAGAGAATGAATGTTCTCATGAGCAACAATAATAGAATCCAAAATTTGTCTTCCAGGGACCAATTCATTTTGCTGGGGGGAAATGATATTCGGAAGAATAGACAGCAATCTGGAAGTGAGAACATTAGAAATAATCTTGTACAAGCAATTACGGAGGCTAATAGGTCTAAATATGTCCACCGAGTTGGCTCCCAACTTTTTAGGGATCAAGACCAAAAAAGTAGCATTGAGCTCCCTTAGGAGGATTTTCATACCAAAATCTTTACCTACTACCTGCACATCTTTACCTAGGATATCCCAAAATTGTTGGAAGAACAGCATGGGAAAACCATCAGGACCAGGCGATTTCTCCTCTTCAAAGGAGAAAAATGCACTCTTAATTTCCTTCTCTTAAGGAATAGATTGAAGATATTTGTTTGTTGGAGCATCTACCAGCTATGGGATAGCTGAAATAATTTCTTCCTGGTCAAAAAAATTCAATTTGACATCCTTAGATAAGAGCTGAGAGAAATAGTTGTGCATCTCAGTTCTAATATCTTCTTCTTTACTAATAGTCTTATCATTAGATTTTAGGCTAGATATCTTGTTGACTGCTTTATGTTTCATGACTGTCATATCAAAGAATCTGGTGTTTTTATCCCCATTCTTGAGCCATAGTGCTCTGGATCTTTGTCTCTAGAAGGATTCCTTCTTAGATATTACGTTAAAATAATTTGCCAGCATTAATTTTTCCATAGCTTTACTTTCTTTTGAAAGGCCTTCATTCTGGATTTTTTCTCAGATTTCCTTTATATCAGTCTTCCTATATTTTACCTTTCATTTGGAAAATATCTCCAAAAGCTTCCTTGTTCCATATTTTGAGTTTCCTTTTCATGGTGTTTAATTTTTAGCAATTCTATACATGGCTCCCCCCTCTAGAGCATAGTTCCACCAATTTTCTATCATTTCTTTCAATCTTGGGTGAGAAGTCCACATTTTTTCAGACCGAAAGGGTATGTTCTTTTTACAATTGATCAAATTAGTATTTAAAGATATAGGAAAATGATCAGACCCAATTCACAACTGAGAAGAAAGGGGGCAAGAATACCTAGTTATCCAATTGTGAGATAATAGTGATCTGTCCAATTTGACCTAGATGAGGTTATTCCTTGTTCTTCTATTAGACCAAGTGTAGTCTATTCCTTCCAGTTACATATCTAAAAAGGCTTCATCATTGATGTATTCCATCAGATCATTTCTACTATCCATTTGGGAGGGAATACCACCCTTTTTCTCCTCATTTTTCAGGGGAGTATTGAAGTTTCCCATTACAATCTAGCTATCTTCTTGGAACTTATTACGGATCTCTCTCAAACTTTGCAAATACTTCAATCTTCCTTTTCTTGTATTGGGTGCATAAATATTGACAAGATTCCATATTTAGTTATCCTTTATATAGTTAGCCTTGACCATAAGAATATTCTTCTCAGTTGTAACGAAAGTACAATTTACAGTCTGTTTATTCTAGTAAATGACAATACCACCTGAGGCTCCATCAGAGTCAAATTCTATACTACCACCATTCTTAAACATATGAATTTTTTCCACTTTATCTTTGATCATTTTGGTTTCTTGGACAAGTAAAATGTTTGGTTTACTCTCTCTAAACAAATTCCTTAGGACATCCTATTTATGGGGACTATTAGTCCTCTAATGTTCCAAGATATAACTTTCATTTAGATAGTTGGAGAACATATCTCAGGGATGGTCCACTGCCTACCATCCTCTATATTTTGTTTTGCTTCTTGCTCCCGTCTCTTTTTGATAGATTTTCTTCCTCTATTATTTTTGGGAGTTCCCACATCAGCCTTATGTTTCCTTCTTGTATGAACACCTCCTTGGGTTTGATTATCTTGTTTCTTTGCTGATCTATGAGAATTGCTTTGGTTCTTTCCTCCTTTTTTTATGGACCTTTTAGCTGAGTTTTGTTTCCCATTTATTTTAGTCCATGGTTCTTCTTGACTTTCCCCTGATATAATATAGCTTTATAGTCTTTCTTCACTCCATAGGTCTTCCAGAGGGGATATGACTTCATCATCACTCACTTTCAAAATACTTCCATTCAACACAGGGTCCCCAAAGTTTTCTCCTAAAGGAATGAAGGGATTCTCCATCCTAATAGGAGGATAAACACCCTCATTGTCCATAATCTCACTAGTATCCTTTCTCAAGATTTTTTGCATAGGATCCTTTTGGTCCTTGACTTGATCCTAGGATTTATTTTGATGGATTAAAGGACTGATATAGTTCTCGATCTCTTTTTTTTCCTTTTTCGTTGGGATCTCTGGATCATTCCTTTCCTCATCTAAATTTTTTTTCTCATTGTCTTGCTTGTTCTTTGTAAGGATGTTGCAATCCTTACTCTTATTTTCTAGATTCTCATTAGATTCCTCTCTCTCCTTATTCTCATCTTGAAGACTTGTTCCATGGTTGATTATAAGAGTTTCATTTAGATTAGATTTCTCCTTCCATTCTTTCCTTGGATCCTACTTTTTTCCTTGATTACCTTTCTCTTTCTGTTGTTTTAATGGGAAATGTTTTGCCCAGTGTCCCACTTTTTTACAAGAGAAGCAAGCAAAGGGTACAGATTCGTATTATATAGATTAAATATGGTTACGCAAATTTGATTTGATTGAAATAACCTTAAGAAGGTCTGTATTTTGGTGTATATTAACAAAGATTCTAGCATACACATGTACAGACTTAGTTGTTGTCATAGGGTCTATGGAGAGAATTTCTCCAAAAGAACATGCCAAGCCTGTGAAGACATCTTCATGCCATTACTCCATAAGAAGACTTGGAAAATGAACCCAAACAGGGGTTGTTTTGAATAGGTCTGCATTCAAATCCAGATTAGTCACCCATTTTTGAAGAGCCAATGATGATTTGTTGAACATTGAGGGGCCTCCATAAAGAAATTTTGAGAGATCTTCCATGTTTGAAAAGACTAAAGAGATAAACCTTTTGGCATTACCGTTATATCAAATTGCCCCTTGAGCTTCCATTTTTGTGAGATAAATACTCTGACCAAGTCAATATTAGGTCTAGTCCCCGTAAAAATTCCTACCAGCGTAAGAGCCATGTTGGATACCGTATGGTCAACTAGGGGATCAGTTATTGAAATTCCAAACATGCCCTTACCAGGCTTAGACATATTGTTAATACTAGGGAAAGAAGATTTTCCAGTTGGTTTAACCCTAAATAAAGATGACCAGTTTCCTTTGGCCTGAGTCCCAACAGAAATATTTCCACTACTACCAACAAGGGAAGTCTTACCTGCTTTAGTCATGTTTTTTGGCCCACCTCCTCGGGAATGAGAATCATCTAGGTCCTTGTCATCATCTGGATCCTTAGTGGATCCCTCACCAGATGATCCTCCCACCTTCTGCTGGTCTCTTGCCACTACAGGCACTGGAATCCTTCCAGCTTTGCAGTTCCCGTCAAGGCAGGAATTCAAATTTCTTCCCACTTGACCTCCTCCTCCATCAATTGTTGCATAAGAAACATTACATTCTTTTACATCCACAAGAATCAAATTATTACATCAAATTTCTTCATAGCCATGTTACAACATTGTAAAGACCTTATAGGTCTTATATCTCCTTCAAACTCATTAGTCACCCAAGTGACCCTCCTGTCTTCATCGGGGTGCTCTGCACCAACTTGAACAAGAAAAAAAGACAAGAAATAATAGAAAATGAATTTCTCTTTAGTTTGGATTTGTCTTATGTTTCAAGCCCTCCCCTCCTAAAAACATAGTTGTTAAAGAAATGGGGTATTTGACAAGCGTATTTACCTTTTTTTGCTACAAGCTAGAAAAGAGGATTAGTGTTCAAAAAATCTGATTCAGAAATACTTGGATTGCTAAGGCTATGAACACTTAAAGGCAAATAATACTTAAGTGAAAAATCCTCAAGAGCACAGATATACCTAGTGAAGGCCTAGTGCTTGTTTTCAATTATGATTGCTAGTGTTGCCTTTCGTTGTGTTTGATAATGAGAAATCATTTGCTTGAGTTCTTTTTGTGACCTAAACCCTAGAGTGCACCTGATTATCTTCCTTGCCATCTATCATTTATTTTGTCTTGCATAGAAACCGAGAAAAAAAAAAGAAAATCATATTTAGTAAAACCCCATAAATGGCTGAAAAATAATAAAACAGAGAATTTGCAAAATAAGTCTAGTGATTGCGAAATAGTTTTTGTGATTGTGAAATAATTTTTCTAGTAGAAAAATAATTCAGCCAATTGCAAAATATTCCTGTCAGTTGCAAATTACTTCTATCAGTTGTGAAATCCTACAGAAAATAGAGGTTGAAAACAAAGCAAATAATTGCGAAATTAGAACAGCAATTGCGAAATAACCAGATTTGATTGCGGAAATAACAAGGTAATTGCAAAATATGTTGAGCGATTGTGAAATCCCACTATCAATTATGAAATAAAAAAAACCCTCAAAAAGATAAAGAAATAGAATAAATAACAAAATATCGGTCATACGACCGAGGCCAAGGGATTTTGTTGGTCATCTGCAAGCGATTTTTTGAGTTGTAAGATTCACATCAAGTTCACCAAAATGTATAGGCCTAAAACTACACGCTCCAAACAAGCGGGTTTGTAGTACCAATTGACATGCAATAAATGAAACAACTACTAAGAATGAGCATAATAACAATAAAATAATAGATATCCAAAAACTAACAACAAACAAATGCAAACTCAATATCTGAAGCTTCTATTGCTTCTCTCTTCTTCTCTTGAAACGTTGCTTTGAATGGTGCTCAGAGTTAATACTGGCAATACTTTGACTTGGAAGATTAAGGAAATTGTGATAAAATGATTGATGTATTGATCCCAATTAGCTCCAAAAGCCTCCACAAAGATTGTGCTCTCAAAAATTGTCATGCTTCAAAAAGGTTTGTAGAGGGTTTATATAGAGATTTTAGACTGACCGACATTTGAGATTGATCTTGTGAAAGTAGATTGAATGGACGAGATAATTAGATATGGAGTGAAGATGATGAAACTCATATTTCAAGGAGAAAAGGAAAGAAGATAATTTAAATCAATTTTGGAGAAAATTAGTTTCCAAAATGTAATTGATTTTTTAATTAAAAGAATGATTTTCAATTTTTCAAATTTGAGGATAATTAAATGATTTTATTGATTTAAAGCTCTTTTTTATTTTCAGAATTCTTTTATTGATTAAAGCTTTTTTTAGTTTACAAAATTCTAAATTCCTCATGAAATTACTTTTCTCTGATTTTTGGATGTTTTTAGAATTAAAAATTCAATTTAGAAGAAATGGGAATTAATTCTAAATTAGAAATGAAATTAGTCAAGATGAAATTAAATTAATTTTGGGTTATTAATTTAATTGAGAAGAAATAATGAGCTAATTTAAATAATTTGTGATAATTATTTAAATTGTAGGAATTTAGAAATTGAATTTAATTAACTAATAAAGACCAATTGTATGCACCCTAAAATGGCCATCTAGACTATGGGTCCCCATTTATCAATTTATCAAATTCCTGAATCAATGCTTTGCAACATTCTAATTCAAATCAATTTCCTTGATCAAATCGTAATTACTTCAATTTTTCAATATTTCCTAAGGTTTGATCATTTCATCAATAATCTTATTTAATTAAAAGAAAACAATCCCTTTTTTTAAAATAAAATAATCTTATTTAATTAAAATCTTTTTTTAATTAAATAATTTTATTTTATTTAATTAAAACTCTCTTTATTAAATAACATTATCTTATTTAATTAAAATCTCCCTTTTAATTAAATAAAATAATCTTATTTAATTAAAAGAAAATTCCTCTTATAATTAAATAAAGTCCCCACTTAAATCCATCTTTGTGTTGAAAAAGGAAATAAATTAAATAAAAATAAATAAAGCTCTTTTTCCTTCACACATATTCCTAAGTGGTGGGCTTTTTGCCTCTTAATCATAGCCTTTGATTTGCCTTTTGAAGATATGAGCACATGGATCAACCAAGATTCAATCTCTACCATTGCTCATTTCTTTTTGCCTCTTAATCTCTACCGTCCATTGCTCTTTAAAAGGAAACCTCTCCTTCTCATCAAGATATACACTTTTATGTTATTGTTATGCTGCAGGTTTGGAGAGCAAATTTGGAGGAAAGTTTGAGCATTTGAGCTTGAACCATGCAACTTCTCTTCTTCTTTTCTTCTTCTCATGCATCCATGGCAATCCATTTAGAGTAGATTCATGTTAATTTAGATTCATATTTCCTTTCCATAGATTAATCTTGCATATTTCCTTCATAGATTAATTTGCATATTTCCTTTCATGCATTGTTATCATATAGATTAGTTTCCTTCCCTGCATTGTTATCATATAGAATAGCTTTAATTCTCATTTGCAATGCATATTTGGTGATCATAGAGACTAGCATTCTTGCTCTTCCTCTTTGAATCTCTCATTTCATGGTGTACTTGCATGAGCATAACTAGGTCTAAACTGAGGGCCTCCATCACAAACCCTTGCACTCCATTAATAGGGAGCTGAGTCGCCATTTGAGACCTCATTCTTGAGAAATCTTGAATATAATGACTCATAGAAGTGTGTCACATTTTTAGCACACATTTTTGGCGCCCATTGTGGGGCAACCCACCTTTACATGTTGGTTTTGATTATTTTTGGAGCTGACCCCCTTGTACAGATTTGCTTGGAGACAAAAACCCTAGATTGTCAAAGATTTGATCATATCTCCAAAATGGCTTAGAGTTTCGGTCTAAATTTTTTTTGCAGGTTGGCGACATATTAGAGAATCTTCAATAAAAAATTCAAAATTTTCCAAGGTATCATGAAGTTTTTACAATTTGTTTTTAATTTTTCATAAAAAATTAATTTTCGGTGCAAATCAGCATATTTTTTGGAAATTGTTACATTTTTGGAAAGGTATTTAAATTCTATAGGGGGTCCATTCTTTGTGTTTTAAATTTGGATGCAATATCATAGCTCATTTGGTCGATTTATGAAAACTAGTCTATTTTGAGAAAATGACACCCTAGGGAACAAATGAAAAGATCTTTTTAAAATTTTGACATTTTTAGAAAGCTCTTTATTTTTTAATAGGGGTCTCTTTTCTGTATTTAGGGTTTTAGATCTGAATTCATATCATATAGGTCCAATCTTGTTGACTAGGTCAAAAAATAAAAATTCAAAAAAAGGGCATTTAATGATTAGCTTGCACTTATTTTTCACATGGTTCAATGCATGATATGAGTTGTCATTTAGATTATTTGCTGGTTATTATTGCTCCTAATAATTGATTTTCAGATCTAACCCTAGGGTTTGCATAAGTTGAGTATACATTGCATACCTTGTTTGTTGTTTGTTGTTTGCTGTATTTTTCTGATTTTTATTTCTGAAATAGCTTAACATGTGGTTTGTAGGACGTTGAAAAGAAGACTCAAATAAAGACTACTAACAAATCATCTTGCAAGTTGCCTTGATTGATAGAATGTTAAAATTTGTGCTTTCATTTCACTTTGTTTTATTACAATAGAAACCCACATGCAAGACTTCTAAAATGAACTTCTATTTTGGTATTTTAGGAATGACAATGATGCAGGGATAACTTTAAGAAACCCCCCCCTCCCAAAAAGTATAAAATTGTGGCAAATCACATCTTTTTTTGAGGGAAAATTTTTAATATTGATGGCGAATTGTGGTTCAAATTATAGATATTTGGTGGCGAATTTTTTAATTTCGTAAACAATTTTTATAAAAAAATGGCCAAAACAAATGATTTTAATAGGAAAATTATTAATATAATTGGCGAAGCTGAAAAATTTTACTGATAAATTATGGCAAAATAATTTTCCAAATATTGTAATTAATTATTTGTCGTGGCGAATGTATTTC
>MU225863.1:3103665-3126177 GCA_018584345.1 Thuja plicata
AAATTTTCTATCTTAAATAGTTGATTGATTTTGGGGCATTCTCTTTCTTAAGGAAAATTCTCTTTCTTCTCTCCATTTCTTTCCATCTCTTCCAAACTTCTATCTTCCATTCGCTTTCACCCCACTTATTTTCTTCTAATTCAACCTTGGGGCATAATCTTTCATGATTGATGATATACCTTGGTTTTGTGACCCTTACATATTTCATCTTACATCAAGAACCTTATCTTTATTTTGATTTTATCAAATTTATCAATTTTTTGTTTCTCCTCTATCTCATTTCGATTTTGATCACGAGGGGGCAGTACCTATCAAACTTCAATCCTTGATTCAGATTTATCAATCCTATCAATTTCTCCACTTGGGGCAACCTTGCTTGAGATTCTTATCTTGGACATGTCAATTACCTATTTACAGGGGTGTTGACCTTGTCTTTTTCAATCAGCTTATCTTTGTCCTGATGTGTTCCCATTCGTTGATCACACGTCTGGGTTGTTTTGTGATCCCAAATCAATCTCACACTTCAACTGCATTCTTTGACTACATGTGTTCCCATAAACATCACACATTAGTCAAAGAGGGGCAAATGTATGCACCCTAAAATGGTTGTCTAGACTATGGGCCCCCATTTATCAATTTATCAAATTCCTGAATCAATGCTTTGCAACATTTTACTTCAAATCAATTTCCTTGATCAAATCATAATTAATTCAATTATTTCAATATTTCCTAAGGTTTGATCATTTCATCAATAATCTTATTTAATTAAAAGAAAACAATCCATTTTTATTAAATAAAATAATCTTATTTAATTAAAATCCCTTTTTAATTAAATAATATTATCTTATTTAATTAAAATCTCTCTTAATTAAATAACATTATCTTATTTAATTAAAATCTCCCTGTTAATTAAATAAAATAATCTTATTTAATTAAAAGAAAATTCCTCTTTTAATTAAATAAAGTCCCCACTTGAATCCCTCTTTGTGTTGAAAAAAGAAATAAATAAAGCTCCTTTTTCTTCACACATATTCCTAAGTGGTGGGTTTTTTGCCTCTTAATCATAGCCTTTGATTTTGCCTTTTGAAGATATGAGTACATGCATCAACCAAGATTCAATCTCCACCATTGCTCATTTCTTCTTACCTCTTAATCTCTACCGTCCATTGCTTTTTAAAAGGAAACCTCTCCTTCTCATCAAGATATACACTTTTATGTTATTGTTATGCTGCAGGTTTGGAGAGCAATTTTGGAGGAAAGTTTGAGAATTTGAGCTTGAACCATGCAAATTCTCTTCTTCTTGTCTTCTTCTCATGCATCCATGGCAATCTATTTAGAGTAGATTCATGTTAATTTAGATTCATATTTCCTTTCAATAGATTAATCTTGCATATCTCCTTCATAGATTAATTTGCATATTTCCTTTTATGCATTGTTATCATATAGATTAGTTTATTTCCATGCATTGTTATCATATAGAATAGCTTTCATTCTCATTTGAAATGCATATTTGGTGATTATGGAGACTAGCATTCTTACTCTTCCTCTTTGAATCTCTCATTTCATGGTGTACTTGCATGGGCATAACTAGGTCTAAACTGAGGACCTCCATCACAAACCCTTACACTCCATGAATAGGGAGCTATGAGTCGCCATTTGAGACCTCATTCTTGAGCAATCTTGAATATAATGACTCATAGAAGTGTGTCACATTTTCAGCACACACCAATTAATTAAGTTGAAATTAATTAAATAAGATTGATTATTTAATTAATATTAAGAAATGATTAAGTGATGAAAATATTAGGACATAGTAGAATTAAGATGATTAATTAAATAATTAAAGAACCATTTAATTAATAGAGTAATAATTAGTAGTTAAATGCGAACTCGCAAGTCTATCCATTTTAGGGTTTCTACAGTAACCAACTAACTTCTCACATGCATAGTCATATTTATTCTTTAGACTCTTCATCGAGTTCTCCTCTGTGGACTTCTTTTCTAAATGTTCATTCACGTGTTCAAATAGAACATATGGGACTAATCTTACAATATCATAAGGAACAATATTGTTTTTGAGCATATGAGTCTTTTCTTTTCAAAGGTAGATCCTCCTAAATTAGCACTGGCCAATTAAACAGTTCCAATAAATTCCTCGTATGTTCCAAACTTATCCCATGTTAAATTTAGATGACACTTAAGCAGTGCCTTTACGTTCAACACACTTTCCTCCATGCTGATCTCATATCTGAATTCTTTTAGCTGGTATTTCTTGGGTAGAATTGTTTCCATGAATTAATGGTCTGTATTTACTAAAAATGTAATGTTATTCTATACATTTCCACACAGTCTTCTAGAATTCTATATTTAGCAATTAGGTTCTTCTAGAGCTCACAAAGTCGTATTTTCACGCAGTGTCTTTGTTGTCCAAATTGACCAAGTAGTGATAAAAAAAATTTCCTATAGGAAAACCTCCATCCCATACAACATTCTCCTTTAATGTTAGTAATTTTAGAAAGTAAATAAAATAAAAATAGCCAGAGATCCAAACTAAAAATCATATCCTTCCTTTTTAGTTACTGTCAAATTGTGCAAAAATTACAATCTTAACAATTCACATAGATCATAGTCTATACCTTCCTTGACCATCTGATGTGTCACATATACTACAATATTTGAAGTAGAACCTTCCCTATTTAGAAAATAAATTTTATAAGTGATACATAAAGTAGCATACCATACTGAAGAATCATTAATTGTGTCAAACCAGAAAGCTCTCTGATCTCCTGATACACTAGTCAAAGCTCCAAATTCATTGCTCTTAACAGATTTCATAATCAGTATGAAATTGATAGAGTAAAGACTTGTCACTTCCTTGATTGCCTCTTTGGTTATATGGTAAGGTTTGTCTAAACATATGTAATCACCATGCATCCTTCTTAGCACAATTCTCATTATTTCTTCATCGGTAATCATCAGGAATTCACTCCATGCATTTAATTCTTTGTGTCTTGGATCAAACATTATCTATAATTTGTTTCTAGAGAGTGAAAATTCAAGATTTCTTATCTTTTCTTTATAATATTCAACCAATTGTACTTCAATGAATGTGTATGTTTCTTCAACACCCACAACCCTAGCAAGAAGTGTTGAAAATGCACTATCCAAAGAAACCCTCATTGTCTCTTTCATGAAATTTTCAAAATTTGGACAAGATTCATCATCGCAATTTATAATCTTAATTGAATCCATGAGTAAAATAGCATTTTCATAATTTGTAGTTTCATCTTCAAATCTTCTTTCGCACTTCAAAATTTGCCAGAATACAGAGATGAAAATTATAATAAAAAATCCATCAAATTTCCTTTCATATACACTTAAGGTTTTTTCATCAAAACATCACATCACAAAAAGCTATCAAACATATTTCATCTTAGTATACAATATCCTTCCACTATTCCACAAACTCCCACAACTTAGTATTTACCAATAGTTCTAACTCATCAATTAGTCCTTCATATTATCATTATGGCACAACAACACAAGCTTCTTTGACAGGGGAAAAAGGATGTCCAATATAACTCCCCCTAAGACAAAACAATTTGAACTAATTTCCAGAAAGATTTTTTGCACCAGAGCTAGGTGCAACCTTACTTTCCAATGCATATGGTTCTTTCTTTTTCCATATTCTATTCATATCACTTCTTACTTATTCTACATCAATCTTTTTCACAAGCTCATTTATTCTTGCTAGTGTATCTTGGTTTAGATTCCTAATTTTGTAGTACTTATCAATATGTCCATTATGGTTATAGTTAAAGCATTTAATGTCTCTCTGTTCTGAATTTCTTGTTGTCACTCTAGATTTGCAATGATAAGCTTTATATCCAAATCCATTGCATATTTGGCAATATCAAAAAAAAAAATCCTTCCACTAACGTGACTTCTATAGTTGTTAGCCTTATGACCAAATCCTTTGTATGTAAAGTATTGAACATTTCGATTTATCTTGCTTCTACATTCCATAGCATTATGTTTGAACTTGTTACAAAACAATAAACAACCATTAAAATATGGGTATCTTTGAGTATTAGGTTGTCTATCTAAATGTTTTCTTGTTGAGTTCTTCTGATTTAGAAGTAGCTTTTCTTTGATACCAATTGTTGAATGGTTGGAATACTGAGAAGGGAGGGTGAATCATTACTCCCTAAAAAAATTAAACAAAATTTTCTTAATACATCACATAATATTATTAACATTCATAATCAAGGTAATCATTTGAAACACAAACACCATGAGAACAAGTAAACACCAAATTTTTATCATGGAAACCCAAATGGAAAAAACCACAGAGAGAGTTAACTCTCAATATTGTATAATTAGTTATATAATATTACAAGTTCTCACTACACGGCTCACTGCCCAAAAGTAAAGGCTCACTACCAAATGGTTCACTACCCAGAGAATGATAAGTAAATAAAAATGAACTAATACAATTGCATCTGCCATATGCACAAACTAGTTCCTTTGAAGCTTAGACTACCTACTTAACACACTTCATTTTTCCTTCACTAATTTGCTTAAGGTTCGGTTACAAAATATTGATGTTCATTCACAAGTTCACATGTTCGTATCATTCCCACCAAGAAGGAATGCATACAGCACATATATGCTGACTAAACATATTTCATTTCATCCAAACACATGCATTAAGTAGTTAGTTAGGATGATTTACTACACGTTACATCCAAAGTAAATTTTGTGCATACTTCCATGTGTCGGCCAAAATCCAACCTATATTGATAGAAAATGGATATTATACATTTTGTTCAATCCTTAACTGTGTCCCAAAATTGTAGGACCAAAAATCATCAATGCAATGAAGTGAGGACATACTGATCATTTATTATATTTTAGAGAAACAAAGAAACTCGCAATTAAAATTTCCAGACCAAGAATGCAATTTGACTGAAGCACCAAAACTCACAAACTCTTGAATATAGAATCAATAGATCTACCAAAACATGTTGTCAAAACCTTATCTTCATATCTATTCAAGCAAAGGTATGCAGACAAAAACAATATCACATGTATCATTGAATATTTGAAATCCATAACTGAATAAGTCAACAAAGGTGTGTTGAAATCAATCAGAACCAATATAGCATGACAATAATATTCTCCTTCATCAATGACATCTTTCCAACTGAAGGAAGGTTGGCCATTTGTGGAGTAAGTAGGAATATGAATGGTAATTGAATGGGCATATGCAACTTGGGAAAGAATAACAGAGGAAGGAATAAAAATAATAGGAGGTTAATAAGAGGATGTAAATGAATGATAAGGACATGAAAGACATGGGAAGTAGGAGTAATGATAGAGGTCGGGTACATAGTAATAATTTGGAAAAGAGGTTGTCTAAGATGATGATGAGATAATGGACATGAGAAGTGGGTGAAATAGAGGTAGGAGTGGGAGGGGTATGAGATGAGTTAGGTTGATGTAAGATGGGAAGTTCTATATAAATGGATGAGGTAAGAGAATAGATAAGGAAAGAAAGTGTGATGTCCCTTTTTGTATGCTACTCTATCTTGGAGATATTGTTAGTCTATTGATGAGATTCTTGTAGGATAATGAGTGGGTTAGGGAATCCTAGAGGTGTTGACAAAAACATTTTCTTGTTCAAACAAGTATAAGGAGTGTAACACCCTTTTCTGGAGCCTTCACAGACACTTTCTCCTATTCTTATTATTTTTAGTTAGTGATGAGCACCGACAGAGTCAATTGTTATTTTTAAGTAATTTCGTTGGAGTTGGGTTTGATGTTTATCATGAGACTTGATATAGATTGGAATTATAAAATAACGATAATTTATGAGTTAACAAAGTTAAATTAAAGATTCAACTTTATCATTATTTTATTTATTTAATAAAGGGACTATATAGGCCAAATATTAAATCAAATCTGATTTGTTCTAATGGATGTGTCTTTATTAAATAATGTGACATTGAGATACTAAAAAGGAAAGTGATTCTTATTAAATGAAAATGAAAAAAAATGTGTTCCCAAAAAAAAATTGAAAAAAAAACTTCTTGAAAAAATGGTAAAAAAAGCATTCTTGAAAAAAATAGGGAAAAGAAAAAAGGGCACTTTTTCAAAACAATAAACTACAAAGCTATATAAGGGGGATTGGTAATTTGGTCATGTTGAATATTGATATTGCTTATGCTTATGTTCTTGAAGGAGGTTTTCTTCTTCTTGTTGGTTTGTGAGGAGAAAAATTGTTGCAAGCAACATTTTCCACGTTGAGAGATACAATTTGGAGGATTGGGAGTGGCTTTACTACAAGAGTCACATTGGAGCTTACTCGGAGTTATTAATTCAATCTTTAGTGATGAATGTTGTAGATCTAATTTACAGTGACTATTGTGAGAAGTTTGGGGAGTTTGGCAAGTATGTCCATTGTGATAATCCTTAAAGGATCAGAAGTTGTCATTAGTATAATAAGAAAATAGTTTTGGACCATCTGTTACATGATCACCGAGTGACAACTTTCACCAAGCACAGTGGTCACCAAAATGGTTAAGTGGAGTGATCACCAAAATATTTTTAACACCAGGCACAATGATCACCGAGCACCAGTCTACAAAGACTTCACTGAGCATAGTTTAAAGAGACATCGCTGAGCATAGTCTACAGAGACATCACTGAACACCAGTCTACCGAGAGACAATTTTATTCTTGAGAAAAGTGGATCTCAAACTACACATCAACTAAAGCACTTTAATCTTTAAAACAACTTTATGCTTAGCTGGACAACCATTTTTGTGGATCAAGAACAATGTAATATGTGGATGCAATTAGTTAGCTGATTGTATTCATGCAAACTAGGAGATCAAGGTCAAGTTGTAAACATTCGATCATTAGAGTTTTTCAAGAAATGTGTGAAACCTAATTAGGTCAAAACCTTTATATATAGATGTAATAAGCAATCAAGAACATCATGATTGTAGCCACAAAAGGATATCTATGGATCAGACAGATAATTTTCATGAACAAGGACAGATAAGGGAGAATTCAGTTATCAAGAACTACATACAAGGCTACCGAGCAGAATAGAGGTATTATCCATCACAATAAGGTGATATTGTTTATGTACTTAATGGATCTGTAATCACCAATTCAAGATTATAAGCAATCAAGTCTTATATCTTTTTACTCTCTAACCATTGTAGCAGACATCAAAATCCTTCAAGAAGGTAGACTTAACAGTCTTATTGTAAATCTCTTAAGTGAGTGCACACATACATTATGTTGCTAAAATCTCTTAATTGAGTAGAATTAACAAGTATAACATGTTACTTGTAATAGGGTAAGATCATCAGAAGTGATCACAACTTGTAGCCTTAATCGACACCTTCCATTCTGCAGATAGTGAAGCTTTGTGGGTTTCATCCCCCACCGCATTTTTTACCTTCTAACAGGGGTTTTCTGCATTATCAATTCTTGTGTCATGTGTAAATGAGTTTCATGAATGTTTCTATGTTTGTTTACATGCACTTACATTTATGTTATGATATTACATGCATGAAGTAGAAAAGATGCAATGGTCGGTAATGCAAGCAATGATTACTAAGGGTTAAAGTGCAAAATTTTTTAAGGGTATTGTTTCACCCCTCCCCTCTCAGTACACATCCTTCCATTATTCCGACAATTGGTATCAGAGTTAGATCTCTTATTTGGAAAAGTTTAATCACTTGAGAGAAAAGATCATACAATGGAAAGGTATAAGCTTGATAAAAATATTGAGAATCAAAAGTTGCGGATACACATTTTCTTTGAGCAATACAAAGAGGCAAGAAACAAAATCAAAGAGTTATTGGCTGAAACAAAATTCATGGAATCTTGCTACAATGAAACTGACTATCATGAAGAAGAGATACCTGACCTATTTGATTCATCAGTATCTAGATCTAGTAATACATCTGACACATCTGAAGGAAGCATTACAAATCTAAATGAAATCAATCAACATCTGACTGAACAAGAAAAAGTACTGTAGATCGGTCAAGAGACACAGATGGTAAGAATGATTGATGTTATGAATAATGTAAGACAAGCTAAACAAGAAAGAAATTTAGCTATTGATGATAGAAGAAAGATTATTGAAAAGATGCAAGAGAAAGAATATGAGATACAGAGACTTACTAAACATCGCATTGAGATCACCAATCAAATAGTTCTTATGAGTCATGAAGGAAACTGAGTGAACATAGAACTTAATGGAAAATTGGAAGTTATTGGTGAACTAAAAGAAGAGAATGATAAACTGAAGCATGAAGAAAATATTCAACAACAACATAATGATATGATCAAGAAAGTTGAAGACAGTGCAACAAGAATGGATGAATTTTTGAATGGACAAAGAAGACTCAACAACAATATCGGTATAGGGTATATTGAGCATGAAGAATCATCAAACCAAGTTGATCAAAGGAATGTCTGCACAAAACCAAGACCTAAGAAGTTTTCATGCAATCACTATGGAAAACTAGTCCACACATCAAATGTTTGCAAGATTAAAGAAAAAGGTATTCCTAAAACTACTTCTACATTCATAGGTATTGTTATAACTGTAACAAGCATAGACACAAAGCAGATGAATGCAAATCTAAGCTGAACAAACCAAAGAAGAAATATTACATGGAAAAACATTTCTCTACTTGCAACATGCATGGCCACACATTTCATGAATGCAGAAAAAGGATAAAGAAAGTTTGGAAACCCAAAGAACAAGAAAATAAATATCAATTGAGAAGAGTTGGTAATACATATGTATGGGATTACAACACATGGGTAAATTGAACAGCATGTGGTAGATATGGACATATAGATGAAAATTGCATGAGGAAATGGATAAGAAGATCTAGAAACTGGACTAACCCTAGAATGGCATGCTTACACTGTCATAAGGTCGGTCACTTAAGCAAGGACTGCATAGACCGAGTGACAGAGTCAAGAAATTTTGTAAATGGAAATACTTTTGAAGAGATTAGGAGAATGAGAAATCAAATGTGGAGGAAATCTTCAAACAATGATAATGTTGGACCAAGCACTACAGTTGGTGACACCTCATCTAATGGATCAAGTGATTCCACCACCCCCACCTAAGCAATACAAGTAAGTATGGAACTGTACTCTACAAAGCTATTTTAACATCAGTTCCAACATTCACTGATAATATGCCAAATTAGCATGAATGAAGATGCACTATGGTGTTGCATGTTATGTTTTGTGAATCTAGTCTGGTTGGTTAATATAAACTGAGCATAAACTGCACGTTGGTAAAGATATGAAAGATAACCAAGTTGACACTATATACCGAGCATTGTCGGTAAACATGTGGAAGACAACTGATTTGACACTTTGTACCGAGTATTGTATACTCACCGAGCTGAAGACTTTGGTGAGTTACCCAAGCATCTTTGTTTTGTCGATTGAGTGGTAGGTAAAGCATTTAATGTATGTATCACTTAGGGTATTCTCTATAAATAGGGTGACAAGAGCTCATTTTGCTCACCCAGCGATAAAGAGAAATAGAAGAGCAAAGAAAAGAGATTCAGAGTGACATGATTGCAGAGAAAATCACATCAGATTCTAAGCTACTCTGACCGATTCCAAGCACTCACAGTGAAGATCAAGTGAGTATCTAGACTCACCAAGATAACTGTTTATTTGCGAAGAAGCCCTAAATTTATTGAACAATGGAAACTACTTCACGGGTCACGAAGATCAAGAATGCAAAGGACAAAAACATCGCCTTGATAAAAAAAATCAACCTGTGAGGAGCCTAACTACAATTTTTTCCCTGAGGTTGCTGCTCAACCAAATGAAAAAGGAGCATTTTTAAGTATCCCTCCTAGGTTTTTTCTAGTTGAAGACATCTTCAGATACATTCACTGCAAGGTTGCAGGGATTAGAGATTTGGAGATTGTGGAACCTTACCATAAGCTATTCAAGGATGGAAACCTGAAAGATGAGCACAAACACATTGAGGTGAAAGGGTTAACCAATGCCCTACTATTCCCGAGAAAGTTCAAAACTGAATGGATACGCATAGTACTCAGCTGAGTGCATGATGGAAGGATGTGGTTGGATGAAGCAAAACCATTCACAAAGGATGTGATTCATGCAGTGACTGGTTATTTGATAACTAAGGAGGTAAAAGCCTTAAAACACCCTTCACGCCCCAAGATTTAAAAGTTAATTGGAGTCGAGTGGGACGGAAGAGGTTTGAAAGTTAATTCAATCACCAACCCTGAGATGAAATTAGGTGCATATGTGATTTGGTGCAAGATATTTCAAGAAATCATAATAAACAACATTTCATGTGGATTAGTTGACACTACATATAAAATAGTGAATATGGGACTGCAACTAGACCTATCTGAGTTGTTACTGAAGCAACTAGAAGAAAACATGAGAAAAATTAGATCAGCCTGATCTAATACATGTAAGTTTGGTTCCCTCCTAATGTGCACATTCTTCTATTTACACAACTTCTTTCCTTCCGCCAGTAATGTCACTTGGGACACAAACCAACCAATGACTACACAGATTAGTGATTTCATTAAGTCAATAGGAGATAAATTAACACCTTTAATGGATGGCTACTTTGCCACATTCAAGACTAGGATGTGGAAGAGGATGAGAATCCCTACTCAACTAGTGGAAAAATACAAGGATGAGATATATTTTAAAGTAGACATTGACACCACTCTCATCAAACTTGCACAACTGAGAACAACATGGTTACCACCATTGGACTATGAAATTGACATTAATCAGGCTACAAAGGCTGTTGAAACCTTGTTGAATGAACCAGTGGACAAAAATTTGAAAAGATTTGGAACATATGAGGAAGCGAAGTCAAGAATAAAGACTGGTTTAGTAGTAAAGAAAATAGACAGGAAGAAGACAAAAATAATGAATACTCTTCAGAAGAAACTTTCAGAAAATGATGAAGAGTTGGAACAAAAAGTAGATGTCACCAAGGAAAAATCAACCGTTGGTGAAGGTAAAGAATTAAGTGATTCAGAGTCTACCAAATTAGATGCACCACCAGCCAAGAAATCAAAAGTTACTGAAATAACGACTGCATCAAGAACAAGAAGCAAAACAACAAAAGAGGTAGACTCCCCACGCTTGAAGAAAGGAACTGTGAGAACTTATCAGAAAAGAAAGAATACATCTTCACCCAGGCAATCAACACTGAAACAAAGGAGATATCTAAGAGGAAAAGAAGACAATGATGACACTGAAAAGGATGAAAGAGAACAAAGACTCCAAGTAGAAAATTCCAAAATACCAAAGACAATTGATGAAATTACAGAGTCAATCATCAATACCGGCAGTATCTCACATCATAAGATTAGACAATGGGTAAATCTGTCTACCGAGGATCAGAATAAATTATAGGAAGCAATCATTAAAATGATGGTAGCATACAGGTATGTACCTCTACAATTTGGCAGTCATATTCCACAAGAGTTAAATGATAAGATATCAGCCAGGTGGACATATGCATTGCACATGGAGAAACATATGAGGGAGATATCCCTAGTTAAATTCATGTCTGAGTCCACAGTTGAAGAAATTGACTCAACCATGCAGGAGCACTCCAATAATTTTTTTGCAAAGACAAGACCATAAAAAGTACTGCAAGACAGGTTATAAGAGATTGATATAGAAAGCAATAAGATTTGGACACAAATCTTTAATCCACCCAAGAAGGTATTGGATCTAACCAAGACATCTCACAATGAGGAGAAGGAGGCCACACCAAGCCCTGAACACATTTTCATCAATGAAACTGATGATATCACTCTCATTGACTTAACCACAGAAGCAAGCAAAGTCATGGATGATATTCCTAAAATATTGCAATCATTAGGGGACCAAGACATAACCATACATGATGTCACCCATGAAGATCCTACTAATGAATTCGAGGAAGATGAATATATCACCACTACCACTGAGCTAACAAGTGAACATGTCACTACTGATGTTGCACAGGTACTTATACCAGGAAAAATGCCTTACTCAATACAAGCTATCAATGTGATTACTGAATCACAAAAGACACCACCTGAGCCTGATGCAAACATACCGATGGAAAAAGGTGATGGACATGAGGAGAAGAAAGATACAAGTGGAGAGGAAAAATAGAGTGATGCACCTACCAAGAACACTGAAGAGGCAGACAAGGCTACAGGTCAAGAAAAAGTTGAAGTAGAGACATCTACACCCAAACAACAAGTTCACACCAAGTAGCATACCAAAGGTATCACACCTCCCAAGAAATCACCAAAAGCAATAGAGCAATAAAAGGATCTTTCTATAATCCTTCATTCCCCTGCTTCCAACACCATTCAAAAGAAGAAGAAGCACAAGAAAGGAAGAAAATCAGTAACACTTGATGAGATAATAGACATACCCGACTATGATCCAAGGGCACTGGATCCCGAGTCATTATCAAGGTATGGAGAACTATGCAAAAGGAAAACAATATAGGACAAGCTCATAAAGGAGCACAAGTATACACAAGTCCTAGAAACAACCAAGGAAATCCTATTGCAAGTAGTACTGGACACACAGATTGATAAAATTGCACCCACAATTGATCAACTTGTAGTTCTGACTGAGGCAATCACACAACAGAATGTAGATGTTGAGAAGGTCATAGAGGAACAAGAAAAAGAGAAGTACCAATACAAACTCACTGATAAAATCAGCCAAGAAGTGGCAGGGAATAAGGTGAAACTTTCTAAACTAGTAACTATGTTAGAACCCATTATATTAGAAGTAGTTAACTTAGTTCAAAATTTATGCACATTAGAGCACTTCACTACCAAGCATAGTGAACAAATAGCTAAAATAGATGAAGGTTTAAAAACTAGTGCACAAAGTCTATCAACCGAAGAAAATGCATTCCAACTGTATTATGAGAAGATTGTAGAATCTAAACGGTTGAGACTTGAGATACAAATGGCAGAAAGAAAACTCAGAGATGAATCAACCGACCTACAAGATATGTTACTATTGAATCTCACATTGTTGTTGACACACGTGACTTTGGCAAAGACTCTAATTGCCACCCCAGAGATGTCAGCCACAAAGAGTATCTATGACATGCACGCCAGAATCACTTTGGAGTACATGACCCTCGAGCACCTCAAGAAAAAATGGGACAAGCTAATGGAAACCATACAACAATCTCATTCACACGTATTCTAAAAGTTGTAAGTACTACATATTTGTCATTATTTTCAAAAAAGGGGGAAAACATGTGTACATACATTGTATCCACAAAGGGGGAAAATGTACCAAGGTAAACATGTTAAAAGGAAAACATGTATATACATTACAAAGGGGAAAACAAAAAAAAAGGAAAACATGTACATACAATGTATCTACATAGGGGGAAACATTGTACCGAGACATGTACATAGGGGGAGTCATTGAAAAGGTAAAACACTTGGTGTATATACTACACATATCAGTTTTTGATACTAATTCCAAAGGGGGAGATTGATAATCCTTAAAGGATCATAAGTTGTCATTAGTATAATAAGCAAATAGTTTTGGACCATCAGTCACATGATCACCAAGTGGCAGCTTTCACCAAACACAGTAGTCACTAAAATGGTTAAGTGCAGTGATCATCGAAATATTTTGAACACCGAGCACAGTGATCACCAAGCACCGTCTACAAAGATTTCACTAAGCACATTTTACAGAGACTTCACCGAGCACAGTCTACAAAGATATCACCAAACACTAGTCTACCAAGAGACAATTTTATTCCCGAGAAAAGTGGATCTCAAACTACACATCAGCTAAAGCACTTTAATCTTTAAAAAAACTTTACACTTAGCTGGACAACTATTTTTGTGGATCAAGAATAGTGTAATATATGGATGCAATTAACTAATTGTATTCATGCAAACTAGGAGATCAAGGTTAAGTTGAAAACCTTTGATCATTAGAGTTTTTCAAGAAAAGCGTGAAACCTAATTAGGTCAAAACCTTTATATATAGATGTAATGATCAATCAAGAACATGATGATTGTAGTTGCAGAAGGACATCTATGGATCAAATAGATAATTTTCATGCACAAGGACAGATAAGGGAGAATTCAGTTATCAAGAACTACATACAAGGCTGCTGAGTAGAACAAAGGTATTATCCATCACAATAAGGTGATATTGTTTATATAGTTAATGGATCTATAATCAGTAATTCAAGATTGCAAGCAATCAGGTCTTATATCTTACTCTCTAACAATTGTAGCAAACATCAAAATCCTTCAAGAAGGTGGACTTAACAGTCTTATTGTAAATCTCTTAACCGAGTGCACACATACATTGTGTTGCTAAAATCTCTTAACCGAGTAGACTTAACAAGTCTAACATGTTACTCCTAACAGGGTAAGATCATCAGAATTGATCACAACTTGCAGCCTTAACCGTCACCTTCCATCCTGCAGATAGTGAAGCTTTGTGGGTTTCATCCCCACCGCACTTTTTACCTTCTAACAAGTTATCAATTCTTGTGTCATGTGTAAATGAGTTTCATGAATGTTTCTATGTTTGTTTACATGCACTTACATTTATGTTATGATATTACATGCATGAAGTATAAAAGTTTCAATTGTTGGTGATGCAAGCAATGATTACTAAGGTTTAAAGTGTAAACATTTTTAAGGGTACTGATTCACCCCTCCCCTCTCAGTACACATCCTTCCATTATTCCAACACATTGTTATACTTATTGTTGTTTCTATAGAACACACCCAACCTTGGTACTTTGGTGATTTATTGATGCAAGCTAGAGTTTGAAACCCTATGTATTTGTTGATTATAATTGTCACAGACATTTATATTCATTTCCAAAAAAATGGCATGTTGATTTTGTGCTTATAATCTGATTTAATCATTTGGGTATTCATAGTTTGCAATATGATTTCATTTTCAAATTTGTATTAAAGTTTAGGTGATTTAGCTTAAGGGTTATTAGCATATTATTTATGTTATTTATTTGGAATATAAATCTTCCCTTCTATTATATCTTCTCTTTTCAAGCATTCTCAAGAAATGCACTAAAAAATCAGACAAGAATAGGGTTGCATTAGTGGTAACAAAGATAGTGAGTATTCTCATCCTAGAGGGTTTTACTATGACAAAACTATGACATGACAGATTGGGATCAATCGCCATATACATTTCATTATTATCAAAATAGGTTAGCCCAATATTTGAGGGGAGAATAAAAAATAATTCATATCGTGGGAGATAGGGATGTTAGAAAAGAAGAAGATAAGATTCTTGAGAGATAGGAATGCAAGAGAAGGACCAGACAAAATATTTATGAATCTATTAGATGTTCTAGTTAGTGGAAAATAACAATAGAATGAGAGGATGGATTTATTGACTTGGATAATTTCTTTACACATGGTGTTGAATGTTGGTGTAGGTGGTAATAATAAAGGGGGTAATGGAGGTAACAATAGTCATAGGGATAATTCACTACATAGTGGACACACCAATTGGTAGACTAGAACCATATGTTCTAGTTCACTTATGCCCTCTTTTCCACCTAGGCCACCCATCCATGTGGATAATGAGCCAGACATCATTGATTTGTAAAAACAATTTTGATACGATTGAGAGAGTGGAGGCTCAGAGTGTTAGGTAGCCATATCATTAAGTGATTGCTTGAATGTAAGGATGAAACACAAACCTTGTACTAGTGGTAGAGAATAGAATTATGGTTTATAGTAGAAGGTAGGAAATCTCACACTATATTATTATGAAGGGCCTGGGAAGACCACAACAAGAGAATGGACGCAAAAGGTGGATACATACTTTTAAATCAATCCAATGCCTGAGGAGGAAGCTATTAAGTATGTAGAGATACACCTAGATGGTCTTGCACATAAGTGGTGGCATCACGATAGAATTCAGTATATGGTGGACACACCAATCAGTATACTAAAACTATTATTTCTAGACCACTTATGCCCTACTTTCCATCCAGGCCACTCATCCAAGCAGGTAATGAGCCAAACATCATTGAGTTGTAGAACTTGTTTCAATAGGATTGGGATATTGGAGGCCCAAAGTTTTTGGCGACCATATCTTTAAGGGATTACATGGATGTTAGGATGAAACACAAACCTCGTGCTGGTAGAAAAGAATAGAATTATGATTTACATAAGAAGGTAGGCAAGCTCATATTGCCTTAGTATGATGGGTGTGGAACAAGTCACAACCACATCTAGAGCATGGTTACAAAAGGTGGATACATACGTTTAGCTCAATCTGATGCCAGAGGAAGAAACTATTAAATACACCTAGATGGTATTGCACATGAGTGGTGGAATTACCAGATGATTACCATGGGTCATGATAGGATGAATTCTTATGAGGTAGTTCACAAAAAGATTGATTAAGAGATTTGACAGGAAGGATCTAGAACTCCATTTCAAGTAATTAGCACAGTTGAAGCACATTGGATGCATGAATTACAAAATTTTGGAGGTTATTCATCTTGGTGAAAGACATATCAGAGAGGATACTTACAATAGATGGTCTCTTAGATCTATTGAAAGGTTGGATCAAAGCTCACAACCCACTCACTTTGAAACAAGCCATGAAAAAATAAAGAGATATGAAGGCTTCTATATCTAGAATAAAATTTTAATCTAAGGGATTTCCTTCAAAGAAAGACAAAGATAAGAATTCAACCCATAAGGAATCATATCAGCCACAGAATGATTCAAACAGATTGAACATTGAGCACTTAAATGATCTCATGAGGAAGAAATTGTGTTTCCCTTACAGGGAGCCTTAGGAATCTTCCCATAAGTGCAGTATTAAGGCTAAGGTGAAATAGTTGGAATAATTTTCTATTTAGGAGTCTCATCAAAAAATATAGATCAATGATCCAATTTTGATGATGAGGAAGAGGAAAACAAGGTGGAAGAGGAAAACAAGGAAGATGAACTACTACCCAAATCATGACTTCTCAAAAAGCTATTACATTTAAGGTGAGAGGAATAATATAGAGGAAGAAAATGGTAGCATTGATAGATACAAGTTCCATGTGTAACTTCATTGATGGGAGGATTATAGCCAAGAGAGTGTTGTAGACAAAAGAACATGGGGGGTACAAAGTGATGGGTGCATGTAGACAATTACTCACTTGTACATGAAAGATTCCAAACTTTAGTATTTGACTTGGGGCTTATGAGTTCAGGGATAAGTTCTTTGTAGTGGACATGCAAGACAATGATGATATTTTGGGTATGACATGGTTGATGTAACTTGTAGTGTTCACATTTAATTTACAGAGGTTAGAGATAAAATTTGAGCACTGGGGGAGAAAAGGTAGTTCTTAGGGGAATTTTTTATGAAGGACTGGGAGTAGTATTATTGAAGAAAATGTTCAAGCATGATAAGGTAGAGTGGGAAATAGAGTTTCTTGTTATGCCTTTAGTTCCCACCGAGCAATAGAAGACCAGTTACCATCTAGATGTTCAAAAGATGGTATCCAAATCTAGTGTGGTGTTTGGAAGCATTCCTCATGGAATAGCTCCTGAGAGAGAGATTGATCATGTGATAGAGTTGAAGGAAGGTGAAAAACCATTTATTTCCATCCCGTACAAGCATCCAAAGAAACATAAGGATGAGATAGAGAAAGAAATTAAGGAATTACTAGACATGGTTCACATTAGAGATAGAAAGAGTCACTTTGCATCAACACTTGTATTGGTGAAGAAGAAAGATGGTACTATGAGAATGTGCATTGACTATAGGGCTCCAAACAAAAAAATAATTAAGAATAGGTATTTGATCCCCATGATAGATGAGCTTATAGACGAGTTTCATAGTGCACGTTACTTCTCCAAGATAGATTTGAGATTGATGTGCCACCAGATACAAATTTGGGCAGAGGATATTGAGAAGACCACTTTCAGATGCGACTATGGTCACTTTGAGTTATTAGTGATGTCATTTGGGCTATCCAATGCTCTTACCAATTTCCAAGGTTGTATGAATTAGATCTTAAGGAGACAACTAGGAAAAATGTATTGATACTCTTTGATGATATACTAATTTTTAACAAGACTTGGGAGGAATGCATATCACATCTAGAGGATGTTTTGAGAATCCTAGAGATTGAATCTCTCTATGCCAAGGAATCCAAGTGCAACTTTGGGAATACTAGGCTTCTTTATTTGGGTCACATCATTAGTGCAAAATGAGTGAGAGTGGATCTAGAGAAGATCAGGGCAATAATTAAATGGCCTACACCTACCAATCTCTCACAACTTAAGGGATTATTTGGGCTTTGTGGTTTATACAAGAGGTTTGTGAATGGATCCACTTATAGACTTGACAAAGAAAGGGGCTTTCTAGTGGTTAGATAGGGTAGACAAGTGTTTTGAGCACTTCAAGTAGGTAATGTCATTTTTTTCCAGTGTTAGCCTTTTTGGATTTTTCCAAACCCTTTGTGTTGGAGTGTGATGCACCAACAAGACATAGTGCAATGTTGATGCAAGACAAACACTCGATAGCATTTGAGAGAAAAAATTTGAGAGTAGAGAAAACCTACTCTATCTATGACATAAAGATGTTGACCAGTATGCATACCTTGGCTAAGTTTAAATAATACTTATTTGGGAGCATATTTTTTATTTAAATGGATCACAAAAACATTAAATATTTCATAAATTAGAAGGAACTTAATGACAGACGACAAAATTGTTGGAGATTTGCTTCTGTGCAAATAACTGATCATATGTTTGTCATTGATGACAACATATAATATACAACAGTGTTCCATAAGCAATTATCAGTACAGATGTTTTGGAGCTATGTGTGTTCATTTCCATGGTGTATACATGTTCTAGATGCTATGTGCATTCACGCCGAGTCAGATATGAAGTTTCAGTTGAGTTATGTTAATCAGTTATGACAGCTACAGAGATTGAAGACTATCTGTGAAGAGTAGACGTAATTACATTATTTATTGATTTGCACCTATCTTTGGGATATGTGTGTTTGTATTCATGTTTAGTTATGAGTTAAAGATAATTATCTAAAGGCGCCAAACATGTTCTATCAGAATCGTGAAGTTGGAGTTAATTTGGTGGAGCCGACTTTGTGGAGCGTCGCATCTATTCAGTATGAGTTGCGTGTTTCTAATCAGGTTGTGTGGATGATATGGACAACTAAATAAGTATTGAAGGGACTCCTAGAGCCGACGAAGATTGTAGGATTTGACAAATGCAAATCCACAGAACCCAAATACACCTGCATGCAAATAACCCGTTATAGAGGAGAAGCACAAGAATGAAAAAGAAGAACTCAGAGATGCTCGAAAGAAGAGACAAAATATTGTTCCCTAAGTTATGAAAGAAACATTACAAAGTTTAGCCTATAAAGGTGAACAAACCCTAAACAGAAAAACTAGGTTGTGCAATATAATTAATATAAAATATTAATTATATGCACCTAAGAGACAGCTTAAGTGAAAAAAGAGTAATGAAACTACCTAATTACTCTAACACCCCCCTTAAGCGAAGCTCAGGAGGTAAGCTAACCTAGCACAGCTATGAAAGTAGGAAAAATGGGTCCCGACAACAAGGCCTAATCAGGTACCCAATACAAGGAAATCTCTGTAAACTGGAGACAAAGGAGAAAACCCAGTGGGAAAAACTCCTCTCCAAAAAGAGATATAAAAGCAAGCAAAAGAAAAAGAATGACTTCAAGAGACTCTCTCAAAGCCACGAGTACAATGCGTGTTGCCAACCCCCCCAAGAGAGAGGGTCGAGGCTCCAAAGCCCCCCCAAAGTGAAAGAACCCCTAGATCAATGAACAAACCACTGTGACTCTAATACAAAGAAGTGAAAGATAGTGAGCAGTGAAGAGGTAATCTCGAAAGATGGGGTGTCACTGGAAGGCCGAGTTGATGCTCAAAGGAGTAGACACAAGGATCCTGAAATGGAATCCCCAATGCAAGTGGTATGATAGGTGCACTGACACTATCATGAGAGAGGAGATGAGTGTCCTCTATAGAATCCTCAACAACTGCACCCGGTGGCTCGATGAATGGAGCTGGAGGGTTTGGCAATGCTGAGGAAGAGTCCTGCTGAAGAGAAGAAACCTCAACAAGATGTGGTGTGGCAGTCACAACAATGGTCTTAGGAACAACACAGAGGTTCAAGTGACCTTACTGCACCACATGATGCTCTCGCGAAAGAGGAGAGCTAAGATTCGATAATGGAGATGGTGGACCAAAATGTGTGAAGGTGTAGAGATGGGTGGAATGATCAATTGTCCTTGTAGCAACAATGCCTCCTATCGCACTATCCCTGATGAGGGCTGAATCTGCCATGAACTCAACTGTCTTCTTGGACCCACTAAGAGTAATCTGATGAATCGAGAGAAGGTTTGCAACTAGAGATGGAACATACAATACATCATTGAATGTGCCATCCTGAATGCTTACAGAACCTTTACCACAGACTTTCATAATAGTGTTGCTCCCCATGAGAATGTGAGGAATAGGAGAAGCCTCAAGAGAAGAGAAGATCTCTGGAGAAGATGCCATATGGTGAGAAGCACCTGAAGCCACTATCCAAGGGACCTGTGAAGGGGATGCAGTAGAAGCCCGGAATGCATGACCCTTTCCAAGATCATGTCCAGCTAAAGAAGATGTGGCAGAAGACTCAAAAGAAGACCCCTGTGAGCCAAAAGAGGATGGAGAGGAAATAGTGCTCTTCTGAAGGAGAGCTTGCAAAGCCGCAATTTGTTTCTCATAGCCATCAAACTTCTTCTGATAGAAAAGTGACTCATCATGAGTTCCCTTCTGACAATAGGAACATGAGGTTTTGTCAGTCTTTGATTTCTCCTTCTAAGGAGTAGATGGTGGTGCCTGTTTCTGCTCCAGCTTCTGTGAAGATGAGTGGGCAACCAAAGAATGACTCATAGAGCCAGAAGAACTATCTAGCTATTGAATCTTTGACTGCTCTCGATTCAATCGATCATAGAAGGTCTCAAAGGAAGGCATAGTGTGCCGAGGGCCCAAAGCATCCATAGTGGAATAGAAGGTGGAGGAGAAGATCGCAAACTGTCTGTGAAGCTTTGAGAGTATCAAAAAAATACACTCATTATCTGACTTGGTCTTCCCACATCCCTGTAAAACTGAACGGAGATAATTGAACTTCATCAAGAAGTCCTCAATGGTGGAAAAAATGTCAGGAGACAAGGATGTCAATTCTTCATCAAGCTGAAGTGCCCTAAACTCATTAACTGTGCCAAAAAAATCTGCAAACTTGTTCCACATAGCCCGAGGAGTGTTCAAATTCTCCAGGTGAAATAGGAGACTGTCAGAAACATTCAGTGCCAGTAAGCCCATGGCTTCATCCATTTTATTTATGTGCTAAAGAGCCTCAAAAGGACACTGTAGAATAGGTTGTTTCTCATCCAGACACGACCATAGGCCATGTGACATGAGTAGCCTGGTCATGTGTGCTTTCCAGGTGTGGTAATTGTGCGGTGTCATCCGGGCCATAGAGGGGTCCGACATTGAAAGAAGAAAAAGACAAAAGTAGAAGGGTCATTTTCTAAAATTAAATGACAGAAAGAAAAAGCAACCCCCCACAATGTATGATTCTATCCCCCATACAGCAAAGAAACAATTACTGAAAGCACGAAAAGCAAGAAGAAAACCTGGATGCCAGATGCAGAGATGGAGGAAATAGAAGTCTCAACTTCAATGCAAAAATTAAGGGATCAAACAGCCAAATCAGCAACCAAGACTAGCACCATTGTGTCTGGCTCAAAAACACCTTTCCGACAATGTTTCATTTTTTAAAAATGGACACCGTATGCTCAAGTTATGGCCAAAAAACTGACTGCTCCTCTGAAGAATAGCTCTCTGGAAAAAACCAGAGACGGAAAACATTTTGATGGTCAAACGACCGTCACCAGACACTGCAAATAATTTGATGGCCGTCAGACTGTCACCAGCCTGTCGCTGATGTCAGCCTGACGTCATTGCTGAAAAGTGGATATCGACCATCGAAAGAAATTTGCGACATCGGGAAGGTGACGTCACCTGTCGAAAAGGTGACATCAGCAGATGGCATGCGGGTGGCGGCTCTAGGTGGTGGCTTGGTGGCGGCACTGTGGTGGCGCGGCCGCTCTCGGGTGGTGCTGCAGTGGTGGTCGGGTGGAGCTAGGGCCGCGGCGATTACTGGGCTGTGCAGAGGTGGCGCGCCGGTCAGGGCGACGCGCGAGCCGGGCGCAAGCGGTGCAATGGCTACACACGGGGGGCGCATTGGCGGCGCATTCTGCCTGCGCTCAAAACCTTTAAAAAAAACACTTTTTTTAATTTTTTTTCCTCGAAAAACATGTCGTACGGCCTCAAATGGCGAG
>MU225863.1:3135664-3152693 GCA_018584345.1 Thuja plicata
TGTCGCTACATAACAAACCCAGTCGTGGCATTTGGTGATATATTGATGTGAGCTAGGGTTCGAAACCCTTTGTATTTGTTGATTATAATTGTTGTAAATATTTATATTTATTTTCAACATATGGTATGTTGAATTTGTGCTTATAATTCAATTTAACCATTTGGGTATTCATAGTTTGCAATATTATTTTATTTTAAAATTTGTATCAGCTTTTGGGTGATTAAGTTTAAGGGTTTTCAACATATTATTTCTGTTATTTATTTGCAATATAAATCTTCCCTTCTATTCCATCTTCTCTCTCAAGAATAGAATAGTGGAAGGAAAGATGAGATTGAGGTTTGAAATGAAGAATAGTGGAAGGAAAGATGAGATTGAGAATGGATGTGAATATAGTTAAGAGCATTAGATCAATAAACAATTTGGCTAATACCTTTAAGCACATGTGTCCCATATATTTTTCGTCATAAGCATATTGTGGAGTTCATTGAGTAGTGCCAAAAGATTAGAGTCATCCTCAATAATACTAATTCCTTCTTTAAGAAGTTTTAATTTTATAGTCATATCATTACTCATTTTATCTCCATGTGCAAGGTGTGCATGAGGATCACAAACCTCTCTCTTATTAAGGTGCTTAGATGTATTCGAATTTCTAACAAGAGGAGCTTATAAATGATCCATAGGAAGAGATGGGTTGAATCTAGGGCTATGTCTAATAGGAAGGTGAGATTTTGGAAGATGCTTTGGTACACAACCCATAGAATATAGTTGATGAAAGTAAAGAAAACAAAATTCAACTTTGAGAAAAATATGGACCAAATGATAGAAATTAGACAAAAAAATTCAAGAAAACATTAAACCTAAGACAAAGCATTGGATGGGTTGAAATTTTCTATATTTGCTAATATGTAGGGAAATAAATTATATCGTATAAGTATCTAGGTTTAGTAAATGCTAAATAAGTGAGCTAAAATTTAAAAAATGTAAATGAAATTGAGAGGATTAGAATAACTTGAAGACAATTGATCATGGATGATTGGTTGTTGAATGTAGTAGGTAATAAATATATTAATTTCATATTGAACCAACATTTTCCTATCACAATCATGTTCGACACTTCTTCTCACTAATAGACAAGGCCACACTCATAATTAGGTCTTGGGAAGCATTTCTTTAACATATTAGTCTTTGCTCTACTACTCTACAATGCTTATGTGCTTGCCAACATGTAAGAATTTGAATTGAATGGTGTTGAGAAGCAACTTGTGAAAACTATTGAGTTGTAAAGGGAAGACTTAGAGTTCTTTAATAACCAGTCAACCCCCATAGTTGATGAACAAAGTTGGAGAACGTGCTTAACAAAGATAAAGTTCCTAGAGGATAAACCAAAGTGTAGTATTGTTTATTATGCACTACTTAGGTGTTGATGCAAACTCTAGTGCCTTGGTATGAGTTTGTAATGCTAAGATTTGTTAATCATCATTGACCTAGGGATTGTCCATAAATACAAGTTGAGTGTTTAATTCAAAATATTTTTATACACAAATTAGCAAAAAATGGTTTAATGGTTTAATTTTTAGAAAACGTGAGCTTAAAAATGAAAGAAAATAAAAGAATGCAATCCTATCCATTGAGATATTCATACCATTAATATAGTTGAGAGTGACAAAATAGTTAAAAATAGATTTGGTCCTCTAAAATTTGAGCTTAAATATATAGAATAAACTGACCATTGAGATATTGCGTTTATGAAAAGCCCAAAAATAAAATATAAAACCAAAAAAATGTAAAAGTGCAAACACTTATATCCTTTGTTATTAATAGTTTAAATAATTAAGACTACACTTGAATCCTGCCCAATAATTTGGCTCCCTCCATCAGCAATAAAATAAATGGAAAAACATACCTAATGGAGATAGATTGACGATTTATATTTGTGCATTTTCTGCTTTTAAGATTTCTTTATATTATTTCCCTTTAGCCTATGCTCTTGCTCATCCTCATAGTTGACTTTCAAACTCAGCTGCAATGTGAAGTTTATGTTACAGCTTCTAGTTATTGCTGCTTTCCCAAAGGCCAAAATATCTTAGTTTCATTATGCAGCAGACAAACATGATCATATTGACAACCCAACACAATGGTTTGTTCTGATTCACAAAAAGTGTTCTCAACCTATATCATAGTTGGAGCAAGTTCAAGTATGCTATCAAAAGCAAAAACATATGAAAGGCAGTGAAATGTTGCTCTCATTATGTCCCCTAAGAAAGGCCTACAGGCCAACATTCATGGCATGCATAGCTTGTATTCTACCAAATTAATAAGTTTTGATATCATCTCTTTGTGAAGGGTTGTCTCTATATATTGTAGAGCTACAATCGTTGTATGTCTGTTTAGGTAGCTGGATATTTCAGCTTCAGCAATTTAATCACTCAGTGATAGAAATACAGCCTGACACCTGACTTATATCAATGGTACAGTCATATGTACTCTTCTAGGATGCATGACTCGAAGCCCACAGAATGATCCTCTCTACTAAGGCAAGCCCTACTACACAAAATTGGTGTCTCATTTGGCAACCAGATGGATACTATACAGAGCATACCCTTCTGACTAGGTAATTTTCCTGATTGAATAGAGAAAATGCTTGAATGGGTATGCAATGCAGGTATCGATTTATCGAGAATTTCAACCATTCGTATCTTTCATTCTTTCATTCTGGATTCAACTGTGTAGGACTTTTTACATCCAGAAACAAAATATACAAATCGTAATGGACTGTGGAAATCTAGCCTCTGATTTCAAACATCCTTTCTCCCTCTAAGACCCCAAAATTCGATCATTCTCCTCTTCCACCCTAAAACCTACATCCAGATCCGAAGTATTCTCCCCACCCAGCAATAGGCTGCTAATAGATTAGCTCAGATATATTGAGTCGAACTCCAACATGAGTACTAATTTACCTGGTCTTGCAAAAACGTTCTTCATTGGTGAGGTAAGAAGTCCACTACATATATGGTCAGTAGTTTTTATCTTTGCAGCTAAAAATTATCACTAAGATCTCATTGGTAAATACCATAGTTGCTCAATCTCATCCTAGAAAAAGCTTCGAATACAATTGTCATACATTCTTCTGTTGATTGCTGATGTAAACCCATATGAGATTATTTCATTTTGAAACTAGACCAATTTTGCATGCGGCGTCTTCTATATAGGTCATTTCCTTCTTGCTCTGTATCAAGTAAAGAGCAACGTAGCAAATACAAAATTCTTTTTTAGGTTTACTTCAATCCTATGTTTTGTCTTGGAACCATTTGACCTCTTAAGGCCATAAGAGTTATCTAGAGTTTACAAACAGGAAGTGAAGTGCAGTATAGAAAAGATAAGGTGATTTAAATAGACATGGCAACATAATATGTTCTGCCTGAGAATGAAAGGTTGCAATTAGGTATACTTGTCCTGATATCAGTAATTTGTGAAACTTGATCAGAAATACTAGATATCTACAGATCACTCAATCAAAGCCAAAAAATGCTAGTTGCAAATACAGAGAGAGGAAAATATCAGATTAGTAATTATTCCCAGCACAAAGGAAACTGAATATACCAATTTTTCACTTCTTTTAACACCTATTTTTCAATTCCCAAATTTCCTTAAATTGGTTCTGCATGTATGATTTAAGAGAATTGAAAAGGGTTGTACTCAGAAGAGCATGGAAGAACAATAAGGTGAGAGGTTCCCTCAATCCCTTTTTTGATACCCTTGAATTTGTTACAGGGTTACAAACAAAATCATGCACCCCTGGCAATGGTAGGGACCCATAGTCTACTCCCTTATGCTGACAACCAATCACCGCTTTGCCCAACCAGATGTTTTTGCAGGGGATGCATAAGCAATACAGAAAAAGGAATACTTGAGGAGAAGAATTACAGAATTATTCACAGGCTGGTGATGATGACATAGAAATTCTCACAAAATATTTACAGTCGCATATGTATGTACGCACAGTAAGCACATTTTGATAAGATGCAAATGTTCTATGTATAAGTTAATAATAATCAATTGGTGCTACTGTACAAGAGAGTGAGAGTTTGAAAGACTAGCAACAACACCATGAAGAAACAGTAAGAAGCGGCCGATCTTGCCACGCCAGAGAGAGGAAACCAGGTGATTCTACAAGAGAGTATCTGTCGGAATAATTCCAGAGAAGAATTCGAGCTTGACTCATAGCGTAGTGACTTAGATTAGAGCACTTAAATCCAGCCGATTCCATCAGCACACGCCACTGGTCTCTTCCTTCTAATCTCATTTTCCTCTCGGCTCCCTCGTAAGCAATGATCCCTGTAATTTTCTCTTCGAAGAAAAGCTTCTCCACATTGAGGTGCTCAGGGCAATCCTTGGTCATGATAGATCCCATAGAATCAAAAAATCCAGAGTAATAATGCAGAGCATTGCGGAATCGAGCTTGAAACCTGCACCCATTCAAGTTGGCCTCGTATTCCCCTAGTGTCACCACTTTAGGGGATAAAGCGAATGCCGACTTGAGTGTTTTCGTTAAGGTTTCAGACGACTCTCCCAGGAGATTATACAACTGCAACATGAAATTGACAGCTACGCACTCGTCTTGCTCGATTTTTAGCATGGACAAATCCACCTCACTCATTTGATTAGAAATTGGACAGAATTCGAAGTCTAGATCGAGCAAGGAAGCAAATTCTTTGAGCCTTTTGCCAGTGGCGAGCAAACAAGCAGTGGGGTTAGGGCCAAGAGATGGAGCAGGAATACCTGTGATTTTTATTTTGCGTGGCTTGCTTCCTGGTCTGGTTGCAAATGCCTGCAAAATGGCTGCCCACTGTATACCCTGTGCAATACCGAAGTCAACTATGTGGATTTTTTCTGCTTTGTCCATTGCCTCCAGGATGGCTTGATTTGCAGTCAAATGGGCAAATTTGGAGTAAGGGCATGCATCATTCAAAGCCTTATATGCAAGCACGGATTCCTCAAATTCGCTGCTGGAATCGCGCTGGGGCTTTTGCTCGCTGCGTTCAGCAAGTCGTCTGGAGAGGGCATTGGCAAAATAAGACACCACTCTCTGCGCAGGATCACCCTGAGGTAACAACATGGTCTGCAAATGAGCAATCGATTGAGCAGCTCTCTCAGGCTCTGTATCCACTACTTTTGCACATTCCAGAAGCGATTGCACTAAATGCGGGCTCAGACCATTTTTATACTGGTCCAGAAATTCGCTCTCCGGTTTCAAATCCTCGTCTCTTTTCGCCTTGAGAGCATCCTGCCCCTGCCATTTCTGAGGCGATGTTGAGGGTTCGCGTTTCAACTGCGCATTGGGCACCCGATGGGGCGGAGGCTGGAACTCGTGACCTCCTCCTGCAACTGCTGCTGCTCCGCTGTATTGCTCCTGCAATGCTGCCGCCTTCGGCTTCGATGATGAGAGCAACTCCGACGAGGCGGCAGAGAGCAGGTCTGCAGAGGGCGATGAGCACAGAAGCTCTGCAGTCGTACTGTCGCAGAAGGGCCGGTGCTGCCGCTTGGCCGAGACAAACGCCTCCCCAAGAACCCCAAATTCGCTTTGCCATCCATCTTGATAACCACCGCTCGGTAGCTCGGAGCTCTCAGTCGACTCACAGGGATTGCTGTCGAAAGTAATACTGTTGGTATTGTTGCCCTCCGCATCCGGCTCCAAGTCCGTCATTAGGCAGTCCATCCATTCCGGGCAGACATCAGGGGCAACAACATTCACAGGGGATTCAAACCCACCGAATGTCTGCAACTCCGGCAATCTGAAAACTCCACCGCTCTCTTTCACCGGTGGCCTTTCTTTCTTCACCAGCACATCCTGGTTAAACAGCCCAGTAGGTCCCGGAGGCGTTTCGATGAGAGACATATGCTGGTGCTGCTTCAGATGCACCCCTCCGTCAGGCAAATGGTGCCCAAACTCATGATACTGATCCATGGGGGCGAACAGCATGGACGACCTGGACAAGTCCAGAACCGAGTTGGGCTCGCTCAGATAGGATGTGGTAGCGGCGGTGGCTGTGGTTGTGGTTGAGCACAAGTCACCCATGACATCAGGGCACAGTCCCGAAGCAAAGCTCCCTTCTTGCCAGGCGACACCAGAAGCCGGGCCGACCATCCATGGGTTCATACTCATGCTCATTCCCATGTTGCTACCCCCAGTCCCGAAATAATTGCTGGGATGATTTCCAAAAACTTGGTGCTGGTGATGCTGAGGGTGATGCAGTTGCTGCTGCTGCTGCACCAGCTGCTGCGCTATGGCCATTAAATTCCCATTCTCCGCACACATATAAGCCATTGTGTACTTCCCTCTTTTTGGAAAAACCAGCAAAATTTACTCCAACACAGACTCAATTTATAGCAATCAAGTACTCCAACCAGAGAAGCTCCAGTTCATCACAGGTTTCCCTGGCAGCAGCAAGAAACAAAAGCTATGGGGATGATAGATTGCAGGTTAACAAAACAAATTTAGCATTCCAACTAGAGAAGCTCCAGTTCATGATGTAGTAGGTTCCCCTGGCAGTAGCAAGAAATAAGCAATGGGGATGACGGATTGCAGGATAGCAGACCCAATTTATAGCAATCAGGTATTCCAACTAGAGAAGCTCCTGCTCTTGATGTAGGAGGTCTTCCTGGCAGCAGCAAGAAACAAGCAATGGGGATGAGAGATTGCAGGTGAGCAGACCCAATTTATAATGGATTGCAGGATAGCAGACCAAATTTATAGCAATCAGGTACTCCAACTAGAGAAGCTCCAGATCATCATGTAGGAGGTTCCCCTGGCAGCAGCAAGAAACAAGCTATAGGTATATTAGATTGCAGGTTAGAAATAGCAAAAATGAGGCTCAAGCACCCGGGATCTCAATGTGAGCTGAACAGAGCTGAGCAGAGCAGAACAGAGCAGGGCAGGGCAGGAGTAGAGCAGATAGCAGACAGGCAGGCCCAGAGAGAAAGAGAGGCCAAGGAAATGAGAGAGGGAGGGAGTAGAGTAGATCGAGCAAGGGGGCACTTGAAGTAGAAAAAGACGAGGCGCCCCAGCAGAAGGGGAAACCCGAGGAAAACGACCGCGGGCCCCGGCTATGATGAACAAACGAATGGCAAACTCCTACAAAAATCAAAAAGCAAAAGAAATCATACACCCGGACGACATCCCTGTGCCCACTAACTATCCTCTCCTGAACCCAAAACAAAACAAAACCCTAACTCCACACTCCCACCTGTCACCAAAACCCTGTCCTTTGCCCTAACCATGTGCATCCATCCACCACCATTCCCAATCTCATAGACCCATCGCCGCATTCTTTATACACCCACCCAAAAAACCCCATTGACCCCCTCACATACCCATCATCACCATCATGCATGACCCTTCCCAATCTCATACACCTATTACTGCATTCTCCATGACCCTTCTCAGGCACACAGACCTACCTATTACTGCACTCTGAATGCGATCATACTACACTATTACTGCAATCTTTATGCCATCATACTATACCTATTACTACGGTCTTATGAGATCATTCTACTATTAGTACACCGGATCCTATCAGAACTCCGCATCCACCCAAACCCATTGAATCCTCCCCCATACCCATCATCACCATCATCCCTGAAACAGACCCTTGAGGTTAGGTAGGCCATGAGGCCCCACAGCAACACCCGGCCACACTATTTTACAAGACCGCGGGGTCGGCGTTCGCCGCCGTCCACGTGGGTCAGCCTCGAATGGAGCGCCACTGCGGCCCCCGCTGTTCGATGACGAAAGTTGCGCCCTGAAAACAAGTGGGTCACTAATTGCTCGGCCCCACGGATGACGCCCTCCTCGTCAGACCTCAGACTTCAATCCCCTCCGTCCGTTGCCTCTCATCCGACGCCTGTGCCTCAGAGTACCGTTGGAGCACGCCGTAACGGACGGCTGGGAAGGAGCGGACAGAGCCATGGGACCCTTTTCTTTTACGCCCGGTCAAAAAGTTCGTCGTGAATCCAAGAAAACCCACAGAGAAACCAGTGAAATTCCGCAAAGTGGGTTAAAAATTCATTGCCGAATGCCCTTCTCTCTTTATGGACGACCAGCCGTCCCGGACACCCGGCCCACCTCAGGTAATGGTTTGCTGCTGTATTGGACGGTTAGAGAGAATCAGGAAAAAGAAAATCAAAGCTTATTTATTCCCCATAAAATAACCCTCACCCTGCCTTTCGGTAAACCTAAAGAAAACCCAAAACCCCTTCCATAGAGGGGATTCCAGAAACTCTTTGAATAACAGTCACTTCTTACCTATCCTGGCCTACCATATTCTCCCCCACAATGGCCTACCATATTCTCCCCCACAATCTGATCTTCTGATAAAATTATATAATCCCCCATAAAATAACCCTCACCCTGCCTTTCGGTAACCCTAAAGAAAACCCAAAACCCCTTCCATAGAAGGGATTCCAGAAACTCTTTGAATAACAGTCACTTCTTACCTATTCTCCCCTACCATATTCTCCCCACAATCTGATCTCCTGATAAAATTATCTTATCCTCACACTTGGTTGGTTGATTTGCTATGGACCCATTTCATGGAAATTGACCAGCATTATGATTGCTTTTCTCTTACCAAGTCAAAAGTAGTATAAATTATAATGGTTTCATACATGCAATGACAAACACAAAAGCTCCTATCTGTATCTCAAATGAAGAATAATTATTCAGGGCCTTCCATGACAAGTAAAGTGACTTCTTGCCCTGAGCTTTGCGGCTTTCAAATGGGATTCCAATACTTCTCTTTCATCCCCCTGCCCCACTATAACTAAAACCAGATTTGTTTTGTCCAGAGAGACCTGAATGTGGACAAAATAGATCATAATTTTTCATACTACAGTGACTTGAAGAAAATATCTTTTCCCTTTTCCTGCAAATTCTGTGGCTTACAACATGTATCCAGATAACTAGAGATGGCTCAGTCATGAGTGATTAACATTGCTAACGCCCCCAAAAAGCTTCATTATGACAATGATCTCTGGTTATTAGGCAAAGAAAAGTTGCATAAAAGCTTCATAATGACAATGATTTCTGGTTATTAGGCGAAGAAAAGTTGCATAGGAAATGTTCTGGTCAAAGATCCAATGGCCAACATGGCAGAAGAACCATTTGTTTTTAAAGCCATTTCTTATTCTCAGTGACATGTTATAACATATTAGGTACGGCACGTATACCTTAGTCTAATAGAATGAATTTAAGTATGCCTGTACCAGTTGAACCCATGATCATTTAATGGTGCCAACCTTAGCACGTAAACTAGAATTGTAAACCCTGTTAAGAATCCTGAGGTCCCACAAATAATACAGGGACTCCAAAGCGATTTATTCTCACCTTCTACCATAAGATTTGTTTATTTATTCATCAATCTCTTTAAAAAATGGCAAGCGTGATAGAGTGGTTAGAAGACCTTAGTTTGTGAGTAAGTTATATATATTAGCATAATGTGTATTAAAAGTTTGAGTATATTGTATTTTTAGATTATAGGTAAATATTTTTTAGTGGATTTATGAATAGATAGATTTGGGTGTTTGAAAGGGCAAAACTTTTGTACAATTTATTAGTCAATTAATCAAAAGACTCAAAATGAAATAGTTGAATAATTAGTACAAATATCTTAAAATGCATCTAGGAAGAGGGCTCCATGCTAGAGCGGGCTACCTTTGGCAGTACAAAAGTTGTCTATTTCAGCATATGATGCAACCAAACAATTAGTTTCAAGATATGGTTAAAGTTGATTTATTTTCTTTCATCCCTCTATTATATTTTCTTTCAATTCAATCCTATAAATATTGTTGGTTTGTTCTTCATAGAACTATATATATACACAATTGAAACAAACCAAAACTTGGTTAAATGTGAGACCATGGAAACTGCCATTATTTATATGATTGGAATGAATAACTAATTAAAACAAAGGGATAAAAAGAAAATGGGTGATAGTTAACTACATCTCTTAAAAGAGGGGCCCATAGTAGAGTGGGCTACCTTTGGGGTCTATTTAGACTAAGAATTACAAAAAAGCCTATGACATCAAAATTCTACCATGTGTAGGCTTCTCTCTTATTCTAGGTCTTATTGCAAATTCATAAACATTGTAGATGATGTAAATGTTGTTATCACTATTGTGTAGATGTCACAACCATGCTCTTATCTAGTATTATTTTAATTGTTTTTCTAATTTTATACCTATGCATGATTAATATGAAAAAATTTAATGACCCTAAATTTATCTAAAAATTCTAAAACATTCAATTAGTCATTTCTTAAATAATCATATATCATTTTTTTTTTCTTTTGAATAGAATGATTTAATGTCAAATTGAAATAAATGATTGTAACACCTTTTCAATTTTAAAATTGGAAGTTAACTTTTGAAGTTGTAGGAGGGAACTCGATCTTGGGACATGCAATTTCATGCAAGAGAGGGGGTGGGGAAGGTCAAGTTGTAGGAGTTGATTTCTTGAGTTTTAAATAATTGTTCAAACTTAAGAATTTGGGCAAGGGGGTCATTTTCCCCTTTTCTTGGCCATGTATTGAGATCACAAGAGGGAGAACTTGACATAAAAGTTGAACAAGTTATCAATCTTATATCAAAAAGATGTAAGAAGAGAATTTGTAGGAAATTGAATGTAGTTTCTAAGCTACTTGTTGTTTTTTGACGAAAAAAAAACACTATTTGGTGAAAAATTAAAATTCTAGTATTGTAGTATGTAAATTTAAGGAAAAATATAAGGATGTGTATGTCTGACCACCCTAACCACAATCAAATGATAATAATTTTTATAAGATTCTAGATATAAGTACTTAATATGTTTTAATTTATTTTTTCTCATAGTAAGTGAAGCATAAAATGTGATGCATGTTTCAGATTTGAAAAATGTTATATCGTTTGAAAGTTATAAACATTTTCAATCAACCTATCAAAAGTTTAGATGTAATCCAATTAGAAAATAAATATTAATTATTTATTAAACTCAAAACTTGACAGAATTTATATCGGTGGAAAGCTAAGAATCTGCTAAAGACATTTTGGATAAAAAAGACGTCAACTATAAGGTCAAAGTCTGAAACGTAGAGAGATTTCCAAAACATGTTTTTTGGGTTAATTTTCCAAGTTTGACATTCCCAAGCCAAAACCCAAAGCAATCCCAAGGCAAATCTTTGGGTTGGTGATTTGTGTCAAAGGTATCTGATATCGGATAGTTAGAAGCAATTTTTTATATTATATATAATATGTATATTAATATTATAATATTATGACATTAGTATATTATATTATATATATAGTATATACTATGTACTATATAATATTATATTTAATATAATATAATATATATTATATTATATTATATTATAATATAATATACATTATAATAATATTATATTATATTATATTATACAATATAAATTATATCATATTAAATATATTATAATATTATAATTTAATATATATATATATATATATATATATTATTTAATAATCCCCTCTCTCTCTCATGCATTAGATATCTAATATATAATAATAATTAATATATATATCATATATTAATATATTATTATATTATATTATGTATATATTATTAGATATGTAATACATTAGACATGTAATATTAAGAGTAATGCATATTAGAGGTATCTGATATCAGATACCAAAGGAAAAATGTTGGCGCCAATGGTACAAATGTTTGCATAGAAAATTTTATCTTCTTGGTATCTGATATCACATACATATTTGTCATCGGATATATATACATGATATCTGATACATGTGGAATAACATAGGGCAGTGGACCATTTTGTTGATTCCAATAGACCCTACATTCTTTTTTTCTATGATATTCATGGGTTTTTAGTCTGCAACAGACAAAATAACACTTCTTGAAGCATTCTTTTCTCAAATTTCTAGTTTGGAAATCATATGTGGTCAACTTTTTGATGGTATAATGGGGAGAAATGGTCATCGAAAGCATATACGAAAGAGAAAACTAACAAAAGATAAAATTGAAGCATATAGACAAAGAGATAGGAAAAACCATAGGAAGAGGAGACAAGGTATGTTAAATATTAGTGAAGGTGAGGCCCAAGCTCCACCTGTAAATGTAAATTCAAGTGAAGAGGACAAAATAGATCGTAGATAATTTTGCATACTACAGTGACTTAAGAAAAATATCTTTTCCCTTTTCTTGCAAATTCTGTGGCTTACAATATGTATCCAGATAACTAGAGATGGCTCAGTCATAAGTGATTAACATTGCTAACGCCCCAAAAAGATTCATTATGACAATGATCTATGGTTATTAGGCAAAGAAAAGTTGCATAAAAGATTCATAATGACAATGATTTCTGGATATTGGGCGAAGAAAAGTTGCATAGAAAATTTTCTGGTCAAAGATCCAATGGCCAACATGGCAGAAGAACCATTTGTTTTTAAATCCATTTCTTATTCTCAGTGACATGTTATAACATATTAGGTATGACACGTATACCTTAGTCTAATAGAAAGAATTGAAGTATGTGTGTACCCGTTGAACCCATGATCATTTAATGGTGCCAACCTTAGCACACAAACTAGAATTGTAAACCTTGTTAAGAATCCTGAGGTCCCACAAATAATACAGGGACTCCAAAGCGATTTGTTATCACCTTCTACAATAAGATTTGTTTATTTATTCATCAATCTTTTTAAAAAATGGCAAGCGTGATAGAGTGGTTAGGAGACCTTAGTTTGTGATTAAGTTATATATATTAGCATAAATATGTATTAAAAGTTTGAGTATGTTGTATTTTTAGATTATAGGTAAATATTTTTTAGTGGACTTATGAATAGATATATTTAGGTGTTTGAAAGGGCAAAACTTTTGTACAATTCATCAATTAATTAATCAAAAGACTCAAAATGCAATAGTTGAATAATTAGTACAAATATTTTTTAAATGCATCTAGGGATAGGGCTTCATGCTAGAGCGGGCTACCTTTGGTAGTACAAAAGTTGTAACAATTATTTTTGAGATATGGTTAAAGTTGATTTATTTTCTTTCATCCCTCTATTATATTTTCTTTCAATTCAATCCTATAAATATTGTTGGTTTGTTCTTCATAGAACTATATTTATACACAATTGAAACAAAGCAAAACTTGGCTAAATGTGAGACCATGGAAACTACCATTATTTATATGATTGAAATGAATAACTAATTAAAACAAAGAGATAAAAAGAAAATAGGCGGGAGTTAACTACATCTCTTAAAAGAGGGGCCCATAGTAGAGTGGGCTACCTTTGGGGTCCATGTGGACTAAGAATTACAAAAAAAGCCTATGACATCAAAATTCTAATGGTCAACCACAAATTTTGATTTTAGCCTAACTGGATGCAAACTACCATGTGTAGACTTCTCTCTTATTCTAGGTCTTATTGCAAATTCATAAACATTGTAGATGATGTAAATGTTGTTATCAATATTGTGTAGATGTCACAACCATACTTTTATCCAGTATTATTTTAATTATTTTTCTAATTTTATACCTATGCATGATAAATATGAAAAATTTTAGTGATCCTAAATTTATCTCAAAATTCTAAAACATTCAATTAGTCATTTCTTAAATAATTATTAATCATTTTTTAAATAATCATATATCATTTTTTTTGTTTGAATAGAACAATTTAATGTCAAATTGAAATAAATGATTATAACACCTTTTAAATTTTAAAATTGGAAGTTAACTTTTGAAGTTGTAGGAGGGAACTTGATCTTGGGACATGCAATTTCATGCAAGAGAGGGGGGGTGGGGGAGGTCAAGTTGTAGGAGTTGATTTCTTGAGTTTTAAATAATTGTTCGAACTTAAGAATTTGGCCTTGAGGGGATCATTTTCCCCTTTTCTTGGCCATGTATTGAGATCGCTAGAGGTAGATCTTGTTGGAGAATTCAAGAGGGTGTGTGTAGGATCATGGTATGTCAAACTATGGCCTTAAGTGGCAATAAAATTTTAGCAAAACAGGGTTAGACAACTTGACTAAAAGTTAAACAAGTTATCAACCTTATATCAAAAAGATGTAAGAAGAGAATTTGTCGGAAATTGAATGCAGTTTCTAAGCTACTAGTTGTGTGATAAAAATGTGTCACACTTCTATGAATCATTGTATCCAAGATTTATCAAGAATGAGATCTCGAATGGCGATTCATAGCTCTCTATTCATGGAGTGCAAGGGTTTGTAATAGAGGCCCACAGATTGACCTAGTTCGTGCCCATGCAAGTACACCATAAAATGAGAGATTCAAAGAGGAAAAGCAAGAATGCTAGTCTCCATGATCATCAAGTATGCATGCAAAGAAAAATGGAAGCTATTCTATATGATAACAATGCATGAAAGGAAATTAATCTATATGATAACAATGCATGATTATTCTATGAAAGGAAATACAAATGCAAGATTAATCTATGAAAGGAAACATGAATCTAATCTAACATGCAAGTGCAAAATTAATCTAAATGGATTGTCATGGGGCATGAAAGAAGAAGACAAGAAGAGAGAAGTTGCAATATCCAAGCTCAAGTGTTCAAAATCTCCTCCAAAATTGCTCTCCAAACCTGCAGCATAACATTAGCATAAAATCTTCATTATTCAAATGAGAAGGAGAGTTTTCCTTATAAAGAGAAATGGACGGTAGAGATTAAGAGGCAAAATCAAAGGCTATGATTAAGAGGCAAAAAGCCCACCACTTAGGAATATGTGTAGAGAAAAGGAATTTTATTTATTTTTATTTAATTTATTTCCTTTTTCAACAAAGAGGGATTTAAGTGGGGGTTTTATTTAATTAAAAGAGGGATTAAATAAGATTATTTAATTTAATTAAAAGGGATATTTTAATTAAATGAGATAATATTATTTAATTAAGAGAGATTTTAATTAAATAAGATAAGATTATTTAATTAAAAATGAATTTCAATTAAATAATATTATTTTATTTAATAAAAAAGAATTGTTTTATTTTAATTAAATAAGATAATTGATGAAATGATCAAACCTTAGGAAATATTGAAATAATTGAATTAATTATGATTTTATCAAGAAAATTGATTTGAATTGAAAATGTTGCAAAGTATTGATTCAGGAATTTGATAAATTGATAAATGAGGGCCCATAGTCCAGGCGACCATTTTAGGGTGCATACATTTGCCCCTCTTTGACTAATGTGTGATCATTTTGGGGACACATATAGTCAAAGAATGCAGTTGAAGTGTGAGATTGATTTGGGATCACAAAACAACACATACATCAACATCGTTGTAAATAAGTAATTGACATCAGAACAAAGATAAGTTGATTGCAAAAAAGTCAAGGTCAACACTGTTGTAAATAAGTAATTGACACGTCCAAGATAAGAATCTCAAGCAAGGTTGCCCCAAGCGGAACAAATGATAGGATTGATAAAGCTGAATCAAGGATTGAAGTTTGATAGGTACTGCCCCTCGTGATCGAAATCGAAACGAGATAGAGGAGAAACAACAAATTGATAAATTTGATCAAATTGAACTAAAGATAAGGTTCTTGATGTAAGATGAAAGATATAAGGATCACAGAACCAAGGTAGACCATCAAGCATGAAAGATTATGCCCCAAGGTTGAATTAGAAGAAAATAAGTGGGGTGAAAGAAAATGGAAGATAGAAGTTTGGAAGAGGTGGAAAGAAATGGAGAGAAGAAAGAGAATTTGCCTTACGAAATAGAATGCCCCAAAATTAATCAACTATTTTAAGATGGAAAATTTGATTGAGATCACGAAAGAAGATAAGGAAATGAAGATAAAAACATGACCATAGTTGATTAAAAGTCCACAAGAAAGATGAAGGAAACCCTCTCAAACTCATAATTCAGCCTAAAAATGCAAACTAACATGAAGTCTAACAATGCAAGAACATGAAAATGCAAAGGCGTACTTGCAACAGAGCAACTGTAACATAGGACTTTGTGTTCATCATTCATTAGAGAATGAACTAAGGAACTTATTTTCATCATTGGGCCATTATTAACAGACATCGGAAAATCACACAATCATCACTAGTCGCAAGTGCAACTGTGAAGATATGAATATGATTTATATCAGATTGGAATGTTGAAAGATTCTAACATAAGAATCAAAGATATAAAGGTCAAGATGACTGTGATGTTAGCTTACCCAATTTAATATAGCAAAACCACGCTCGCATCAAGGCATAGAGGCCAGGATGACCATAAGAACGGTTGTGCAAAAATAATGAAGCATAAAGCAGGAAGAAAATAAAAACATGTTCCATGCCCCAAGTCCTCTAGCTATGCATCACAGAGAGACTTATGAGACAAGGACACTCAACGAGAATCAATAACAATCAACACACAAAAAAAAGATCATGACATAGCTCAAGCATTAAGTGTTGTTTTTAAAAATTTAAGTGTGTTAACTGATACTGAGTTCCAAGGATAAGGATTGAATGCTCGCAAGTAGGTAAGATCACATGAAAAAACTAGGTAAGATCAAACCGATAAGTGTTGAAAAATACTCGATGTCAAGGGTTGTATTGAAAAATATAGTTGGGGTGGTATTGAAAAACACCATTTGTGAGATGTCCTAAAGACTAATGCATCCAAGAGACCAAAGCTAACACAATTATGCCCCCTAGACAAAGACAAAGACCAATTCCAAACCAAGGCAACAAGGATAAGGCATGATGGAGAAAGGCTAAGTGTTGAGGACACGCACTAAGAAACAGGGGTGCAAAGGCCTCAAGTAGCATCTGTTTCTAGGTTTTCACCACTTGGATTTTATTACAATTTTTTCTCTTTCATTTTTTTCATTTTTTTCAAGACGTTTTATAATTTTTTTGAATTTTTGCTACTAAGGCGCCTGTTTCCAGGTTTTCACCAAGGCACTTTTTTTTTTTTTTTTTGAATTTTTGATTTTTTTTGTATTTTTGGAATATATAATTTTTTTGGAG
>MU225863.1:3152743-3163424 GCA_018584345.1 Thuja plicata
TGGAGATACATCAAAGTGCCTATTGCTAGGTTTTCACTAAGATGATCATTTTTTCAGGACATTTTCTAATTTTTAGAATTTTTGACAATATATCATTTTTTTAGATTTTTTCAGGATCAATAATTATATACAAAGGATGTCCTCAGACAGAATGGGCATCATGGATAAAACTTGTTTAGGGGCAAGACATTGATAGGATTAGGGAGTTGCTCTCCCTCTTCTGTTGACAGTAAATGAACACCTGACCCAAAATCCAATGTAATGATGTAGGGTCCAAGCCAATTAGGTTCAAATTTGCCCTTTTGATCTCTATGTTGTTGATTCTTAGGATTTTCATGTAGGACAAGATCTCCTACTTGGAATTCTCTAGGGTGAACCTTTTTGTTGAAGGCTTTGGACATGCGCTTTTGATAAACCCTCATATGGTCAAATGATGCTTGACATTTTTCATCTAGAAGTTCTAACTCTTGAAGTCTCATAGCGCAGTAGTCTTCATCTGTAACTAGACTTTTGAGGGAAACTCGAAGTGAAGGAATCTCAACCTCCAAAGGTAATACTGCTTCAGCGCCATAAGCAAGGGCAAAAGGAGTAGCCCTGGTAGGAGTATGAATACTCATTTTATAGGCCCACAAAGCTAGATTTATCTGTAAGTGCCAATCTCTACCATTCTTATAGACTATTTTATGCAATATTTTAAGAATGGTTTTGTTTGATGCCTCTGCTTGACCATTTCCTTGCAGGAAGTAAATGGAGGACCAATGTTGTTTAATCTTGAACTTCTTGCAGAGTTTTTTAAGGTCCTTATTTTTGAATTGGCCTGTGTTGTCAGTGATAATCTCGAAAGGCACTCCATATCGACAGATGATATGGTTCAGAATGAATAGAGAGACTGTCTTGCCCGAGGCAACAGAAAGTGGGACAACTTCTACCCATTTAGAGAAGTAATCAGTAGTAGTGATGATAAACTTGTGTCCACCTGATGAGTTGGGATGAATCTGCCCAGCAAGATCAAAGGCCCAGTGTTGAAATGACCAATAAGATATAGAAGGAATGAGCTCCCTGCTTGGAGCATGTATTAGGTTACCATGTTTTTGACACTTTTCATATGACTTTACAAAATCTACTGCATCGATCTGCATCGTAGGCCAATAGTACCCCACCCTAAGAAACCTTCGATCCATGGAAAGACCATTGGAATGTCCCCCACAGATGCCCTCGTGGATGTCAACTAATGCTTGGTCAGATTCTTCCTTTTCTAAGCATCTAAGAAGTGTTCCATCTAGACCCCTCCTATACAAATCACCAGAGACAAGCGAATGGCGAGAGGCATTTTGGTTAAGGTTTCTGCGTTTAGATTGGTTAAAGGTTTCATCTATAATCCCATCACGAAGGTATGAGTAAATGGCACCATAACAGGATGACTCACGACCAACAAGGGTACAAATAACATGGCTTTCTTGAGAGTCATAGATAGGGTGATGTAGCTCTTCCACCAGAAATTCAAATATGTATTCATGTTTCTCTAACTGAAGGAGTGAAGCAAGTGTAGCCATAGCATCAACTACTTTGTTTTCTACTCTAGGGATTTGTTGAAACGTGATAAATGTGAAGTAGTGTTTCAAGGAATCAACCATTTGCTTGTAAGGTACTATTTTATCATGTTTTGTTTAATATTCATCATTAACTTGGTTGATTATCAGCTGTGAATCCCCATAGATGTGTAACTCTGTGATTCTTCATTCTATGGCCATCTTAAGTCTATTTGTTAAAGCTTCATATTCATCAATGTTGTTTGTACATGGGAACAATAACTTGTAAGACTTAGGAATCGTGTACCCATGAGGAGAAACAAACAAAACACCAGCTCCTGAACCATTTTGCATAAAGGATCCATCAAAGAACATCTTCCATGTTCTTTCATTCATATACATGAGGTGCTCATTTGGGAAGTCAACTTGAATAGGTGCAGTGTCTTGTATTGGGAAATCAGCCAATTGATCTGCTATGACTTGTCCTTTGATTGATTTACGCTCAATGTACTCTATGTCAAACTCTGAAAGTATCATCATCCATTTAGCAAGTCTACCTGTGAGAGCAGCCTTACCTAGCAAATACTTGAGTGGATCTATTTTTTCTATGAGGTGTATAGTGTGCGCAAGCATGTAATGTCACAACTTTTGGGAAGTAAACACAACTGCAAGGCAAGCTTTCTCAATGCTAGTGTATTTAACCTCATATGAAACAAGAGTATGGCTAATGTAGTATATTGCTCTTTTTTTCCCATGTTCATCAGGTTGAGCTAGTAATGCCCCCAAGGAAGATTTTGTCACTGAAATGTATAGAATAAGTGGTTTCCCTAGGATATGAGGCATTAGAATAGGAGGATTCACCAAGTATCTCTTGATTTGATCTATGCTCTTTTGAAAATCCTCATTCCAAACACATTTGACTCCCTTGTGTAAGTTCTTGTTGAAGGTTGAGCTCTATCTACCAATTGTGAAATAAATCTCCTTGTAGATTGAAGACATCCTTGAAGACTCCTCATTTGACTAATGTTTCTAGGAGGTGGCATATCTATGATTGCTTGGAATTTTTCAGGGTCCACCTCTATTCTTTTTGCTGAAATGATGAATCCGAGTAGTTTTCCAGAGGTGACTCCAAATGCACACTTTTTAGGATTTAACCTTAGTTGAAACTGTTCCATGCAATCTAGAATGACTTCTAAATCATCTAAGTGTGTGTCTCTTTGTTTGTACTTGGCCAAGGTGTCATCCACATAATCTTTCATGTTTTTATGCATCATGTCATGAAAAATAGTTGACATAGCTCATTGATAAGTGGCTCTTGTATTTTTTAATCCAAAAGGCATAACGTTCCAACAATAGGTACCCCATGCACAAGTGAATGCAGTATTTTCTTGATCTTCAGGAGCTATCTTAATCTGATTGTATCTGGAAAAACCATCCATCAAGAAATAAATCTCATAACCCGCAGTCATATCCACTATCATGTCTATATTGGGAAGTAGAAAGTCATCCTTTGGGCATGCTCTATTGAAATCTCTAAAATTTGTGCAAACTCAAATGGATTTGTCATGTTTGAAAACTGGTACAATGTTTGATATCCATTTAACATAGGTAATAGCTCTTATGAATTTTGCACCAAGGAGTTTCTCCAATTCTACTTTGACTAGGAGAGCTATGTGAGGATGTATCTTTTTCAATTTTTGTTTAACTGGTTTGACAACCAGAGCTATGGACAAGTGATGCATGATAAGATTAATATCCAACCCTGGCATATTTGAATAAGTCCATGCAAAGTTGATCTTCTTTTTCTGTAAGAACTTAGTGTACGCTTCTTTTTCTTGAGGTGACAAGGACTCAGCCAAGTGTACTATTTGTGGAGCCTCATCTGTACCCAAATTGATCACTTGTGTTGGTTCAATAGGCATGGAAGATTGATATTTAAAGTAGCTAGGGAGATGATCAAGTACCTCATCCTTAGACACCTCAGAGAGGTTTTCACCCTTGGATACGTCATTTATTTTTACTTTTTTCAGTTCTGACACCGCCACACAGTGTTTTTTGCCATCAAAACTCCTATTCTTTTTATTTTCTTTTCTTTTTATCTTGTGACTAAGGTACTTGATGTCTGGCTCTGTCATAATGGTATCTGGTTCACTGGCGAAAGAGACTACATGTTAAAGGGCATTTAGGTAACAGGCTCTCTCATAATCATTTTGGAATGTTAAAAGCTCAAGTTGTTGATAGCGTTGGGACCAATCAATGATGCCAGGATGAACAAGAGGCAAGTCAATGACTGGTTCAAGGTTATAAATGTGAATGATATTATCACTGGTGACCGAAGAGTCAGAGTCTGTAAAGTATCCTTCTAAGCTATCCAAATCAGGATTCGTCCTAACAAGGTAAGAATCGTCCACTAAGGCAACACGTGGGTTCAAATCCTCTAATCTTACATGTGACTCATTGGCTACCTCAGGTTGAGAACTATAAGTGTGAATAACATCAATATCTCTATCAACTGTGGAAAACTCTGAGAAGGAGTCCCATTCATACTCATATGAACTTGTGTCTGAACTGCGACTAGGATGCTTACACCATGAAGGTTTTGGGCATCTTTATGTGGAAGGTTTCATTTCATCAAAGGTAACACCTTCTCTTTCCATTAAATGAGAAAGATTCTTACGCTGGCGTTCTCTATGAGGATCTTCAAAATTTGATTCATTTTGTTCTAAAGTTGCAATTGATGCATGGGTGACCAAAATATCTGAATCTCCCCAAAGGAGACTAGTGGAAGGGACCCAATATTCACACATGTCTTGCTGGTTTGTCAGATTAGGAACATATTCTAGTTCATTATCGCGATCCAACTCCTCAAAGATAGGATTAGTGTGCTTGTTATAATTCTCAAATCCTAGGCCAACCGTCTTCTTAGACTCGCGTCCAAAAAGAGCATGATCAAGGGGTTCGATTCTAGCATCTAATCTGTGACTAAGAGGGCCATGTCCAGGATAACCCATCTTTTTGAGGAAAACATACCCTCTTCCATACACCTTAGGAGAGGGAGAGAAGTTCTCATTGTGCATGTATTTTTTTTCTCTATAGATCCAGTCTCTAACAAATGTCTCTTCTTTCTCATCTTGGATAGGCACTGATGACTCTACAAACGTGCCAAATAATGTCATCGCTGAAGAAGAAGGTTTCTTTTCTTGTGAAGGTTTTCCATAAGATCGAGATGAGATTGGAAGTGTTGTGAGGTAGTTGAGCTGATACCCCCCCATGCCAAGGTCTATTGTCTTGAGCTTGTCTCTACATTCAGCTAAATTTGTATCAAAATCTTCTGCTTCTCTATTGAGGGGAACATGAGTCCCTGCTGAAATTGAGTTAACAGATAAAGTGTTATCCCCAGGTATACAAATCTCTATTCCATTTTAGGGGAACTTAACACATTGATGATAGGTAGATGGCACTGCTTGCATATCATGAATCCATGGTCTACTGAGTAAGATATTATATGCCAGGGGTCCAGCGTCAACTATTTGAAATAAAATATCTTTTTCAATAGGGCCAATCCTAATAGGAAGGATGACCAACCCCTTGGAACTTCTTTTCGCCTCATCATAGGCTTTGATAGCGATCCTTTTCCTGGTATCTATGACATTTTCTCAATAACCTAACTCTTTTTAAGAGACTAAAAGAACAAATATTAAGCCCAGCACGCCCATCTATCAACACACACCTAACACGAGTTTTTTTTATCATGACCTCAATATGGAGAGAAAGATTATGTGCGTGGCTCAAGGTTTTATCATCATCCTCTAAAAAGGTAAGGCAATGAGGGCTAGCAATGTGGTTAACCATGTTCTAGAATTGATCAACATCTAAGTTGCTGGGGATGTTTGTCGTGCGCAAAGCATCCTCAAGAACTTGTTTATGTCTTGGGGACAACTCTAAGAGCTCAAAGATCAAAATCTGAGCTGGGGTTCTTTGTAACTAGTCAACAAGACTATATCTTGACTTTGGATTAACTGTTGGCTTTAAGGTGACATTCTTGGATGCCACTTGTTTAGGTTTACTTGATTGGCTTGAATCGGGCCCTCTAATGACAACATGACCTTGACTTCGTGTGACAGCATTGAGGGCTTGCGATGACACTCTAGAGTTGGGGGCCCTTAACACCATAACGGTTTCTTCATCAAAGATAGGAGGAGAGTCCACATCTAGATCATAACCATAGGGATCTCTACCCCTCATCATGTTGACATTTTCTTCTACAAATTCCAGCATGTTGATAGTATTCTCTGCATCTGTGTAAGTGTAGTTGTTCTCAGCTTTTCCATTCTTAGAGGTTTCTCCCTTCTCATATTTGGGCAACAGTTCCTTGAATGCCTTATGATCGACGTTGTTGTTCAATCCATCTATCTTAAGCTGTCCATTCTCAATGAGATCTTGAATAATATGCCTGAGTTTGTAGCAGTGTTCAATGTCATGTCCAATACCATTATGAAACTTGCAAAAGGCTTTCTCATCCCACCAATGTGGATTAATGTCAGGTATATGATGTTTCACAGGATCTTGAGGATGTGCAAGATTGTTGGCAATGAGCATTTTCAAAACATCCTCATATGAATCACCAAGTTTCACAAATTGATGCCTTTCTCTCTTAGGCCTATCTTGGTATCTTGGCTTACTCTCTTGTTGATTAGACATATTGAGCTTCATGTCTTGAAAAACACTAGACAAGTGGAGCATGGTTTGATCTTTTGGTTGAGATGAGTCCACAACTCCATCATTGACCACTTGTTTGTTCTTATTCCAGTGTGAGTTCCTTCCCTTATCCTTGTTAGGGTGGTTATTGTTTTGACCATTGTTGTTGTTGTTTCCATGTTTGGTCAAAATTCCTTGTTCTTTTAAAACATCTTTGATCCTACATGCGGTTTCAACCATGGTATCAAAGGAATCAAAAACTATTTTTCTAACTTCATACCACATTTCAGGAACCAAATTGCTAACAAGGATATCAATCTTTTCATTTTCAGGAATGGTTCTAGAATATCAAGAGCACTGTTGTCTCCACCTTTGCAAGAAAGTAACAAAGGATTCCCCTTGACTTTGTTTTAAATTGCATAAGTCCAACATAGTGATTGATCTTTAAATATTGTATGCAAAATGTTGAACAAATCTATGAACAAGCTCTTTGAAAGTCTTGATGGGGGGAGTTATATTGGTGAACCATTCCATTGCTTGACCCTTTAGACTCCTTGGGAATAATCTCATAAGATACGAGTCGTCTTGGTGGAACTCAAAACTTGTGGTATAAAACTGGTGCACATGATCATGAGGATCTTCATTGCCATCATATTTGTCATATTGAGGAATTTCAACCTTTCTAGGGAACTCTTTCATGTTAACACTCTTGTCGAATGGATTAGGAAAAATTGAGTCTAGTGAGAATGAATTCTTAGGTGCCAACACATTTTCCATCATGCTCTTAAGTTCTTTGATCACCTCCTCTTGAAATGGACCTTGCTTCTTGATTTTCATGTCCACATCAAAGTTATAGGGGACTCTAGCACCTTTGTTGATTAGACTCTCTAGGAACTTCTCTTTATTTTTCTCTAGATATTTCTCCACATACTGTTGGAAAAGTGGTTCTTGTTGCATTTTCATGAAGTCTTGGGAGCTATAGTAAAAATTCAAGCTACTAACCCCATACTGTGAACCATGATGAGCATGTTGTGAAGGTTGCCTAGAGTTCCTAGGAGGTGTTTGTCTTCTATGATGATCGTGTCTTGAAGCCCTTCTTCCTCTAGGGCTAGGAGATCATGAAGGCGATCTTGATTGTCTTCTACTTTGTGGAGTCTTAGGAGTGGATGGAGGAGAGTTGTTTCCACCACTAACAAGCATGTTATTGAATTGATCATTGAGTTGCTGAGTCAAGAGCCTATCTTTCTGCTCTTGAAAGGCTTTCTTTTCCTTTTCTACCAAAGTCTGTCTCTCCAACTCTAGGAGTCTAAATTGTTATTCCTTTGTAGCTTGTTCATCTAGGAAGGCTTTCTTTTCATGCTCAATCCTTTTAAGTCTTTCACTCATGTATCTTGAAGATGTCTTGAGTGGTGAACTTGGTCTTGAATTTCTAAACAAGTTGTTGGTATAGGTTGCGTTGACATGAGTGTCATAAATCTCATCTCCTTGGTTCTCATGTTATGATAACTCATCTTGATAAGATTGTGTCTTACCTCTTTCTCTCTCAACCCTTTCATGTGCATCTAGATATCTTGTTGAGATAAGGGGTGAAGTTGGCTGACTGTCACAAGAAGAACCACCAAATGAAATATCATCTCTATGCTTCGCAAATATATCATCAAGACATTTATCCATGTCTTCTCTCTCTCTTGTCATGTCATTGTGTAACTCATATCCATAGAAGAGTGAGAAGATGCTAAGGGGGTACCCAACTCATTAAGGTGACTCTTAGAATCAAACCAAATTTTTGAGTTATTCCTAGGTGATTGATCAAATATAGGTTCTTTTCCCTTATGTTTTGGCGAGTTTGAACTAAGGGTAATTAGTTAAAAACCACTTGAGGTCATTTTCCTTGATTTACTTGATATCTTGTTGTAACTGGCATGAAAGAAAAGGTACTAGCTGATAGGATGACCCTAAGAGACATTGGTATCAAACTAGGATAGTAAAGGCATTAACTTATCCAAAAAGAGAGGTGATACGATAGAATTTGTAAGAGGCGTAAGCCAACACTACCATAGATGTGCCCATGTTTCAGATGAGTATCCTAGCACATATGGATCAGGAGGATGATCTTACCCAAGTTATATTGATTGAATTTGAATATATGAAAGTGAATGGACAAGAGATTACCAAAACTCTCCAAATGTGCTATCAAAGAATCTAAAGTTTATCTTTTCAACAAGGATGGTTTCTAGCTTACCAACTCCAAGCAAGGTCACTTGTGAAATCAAAGATTGCTAATCCAAGAGGTCAAAACGCAAGAATCCAATGCTAAACAAGCTTCTAACAATGGTGTAAGTGGCCTGATCTGATCCAGATCAACCAAGGAAACTTGAAAATGACAGGATAGCAGGTTAAGAAAGATCAAAATTGACAGTAAACAACTTGCCGGTATAGCAACAAAGGACAGATTCACGCGATGAAACGCTTGCTCGCACAAAGATTACCACAGGACCACGCAAAGTTTTGCAGATACAGTGCGAGGAAACACTGGATGGGTATGACATAATAACAACAAATTGACAGCAAGTTGGCAGAATATCACACGATGATTATCACTGTATCACGTGAAGAATCTCACAGGGTCGCGCGAAGAACTATTTTCTCACGCGAGGTTTATGATAGGAAGGACAAGAAACTCAGTTTTGTTCATTTTAAATAACCAACTAGATGCATTAACAGATTTTTCTCATGAATCGGGCATGCAAGACAACAATCAGGGAGTTCAAAAATGTCTTCAAACAATGAGCAAGGGACAAAGAAACCTTGTGCATGATCAAGAATAGTGACGTAGTATTTCTACTCCCTAAAAATTCTACTTGTTTATGTTCTCAAATTGTTTTCCAATCATGCACATAGTCCTAGAGAATAAAAAGTTGGCTGCATTATGGTTCTTAGTAATGATTTGACTTTGCAACTTTTGCAATCTCAAGTGGGTGAAATCCAATCCTAACACACTAAGGTTTTGACACAGTCTGAGAATTTAATCAATTAGGAGTTGTTGAGGAGATCTGACAACCCAACAAGAAACCACACCTGTGGAGATTTCTTCCACAAGGACATTTATATAGCAATTGTTGCCACCATGGTGAAAATGGCTATTACTGCTTGAGGTTCTGTCCACATGGTTTACCCAATAAAGAGAGTGTCCACTATGGTTAACCCTCTCTAACAAGGAAGACTCACAATATGAACCACATGGGGACTTGGTTCGGATTCAAGGGTTCTAAGTTTCTGATTCTCCCAAAAGGGAAAAGAGTATAATCCTCTAGCCTCTTCACCTCACCTAAACATAACAAGCAAGATTAATTGACCCACTAATTTGAAACCACCTCACCCAAGGTTCGTATATCAACAATAATGACCACCAATCTCAAGAGATAAAGTACCGTCAAAAGTTGAAGACCAAACCAGGTGAGATAATAACAAATCCTTCCCTACCTACAAGGGGGTCTATCATCAAGAAGAGCTTTGCATGTAAGACAAGCGAATGAAGCCCACTCTCTCAAGATCACCACAAATAGTGTTCATAGGGCCTAATTACTATGTGAAACATATATGCAAGAAAACAAATCTAGGTTCATTCTTTTAGAGCACCAATTGGAAATGTGATCTATGAAAGCAAGAAACACTCAAGCTAAACACATGAGAGATTCATTTTTATTTCCAAAATCCAAATGTTATAGAGATGCAACAAAATACCTTAGATCTAAAGCAACGCGAGAATTTTTTTGTTTATCCATGCAAGTCCAAAGTATTCAGCAATAGCAATAGCAAATCAGAAACCATCAGAAATAATAAACATTAGTGGTTAGACATCAAAGATATAGAATATAACAATAAAAATCAGATCTCTGGTGTGAAATCTCGTGCAAAGATTCTCAGGGTGCCGCAGGAAGATTCACATAGTGCCATGCGAAGAAGTACAGAATATTGTGCGACAGAATGCACAGACAACAAAAAAATGCAAAAAATAGTAAACAGTAACAGATCACTGCCTATCACCAAAGTCTGCGTGAAAATTTGCACAGAGCCACGCGACAACTTTTCGTATTGCGCAAAATTTTGCACAGACTAACAAAACTTCACACCGTTTTAAGTAAAACATTGCGCGAATTTTCGTCATAGAGTCGTACAGACGAAAAAATCAGATTTTGCAAGAAGAATGAAATATGAGGCTAGATCTGCCTCACGGTGGGCGCCAAAAATGTGTACTAAAAATGTGTCACACTTCTATAAATCATTGTATCCAAGATTGCTTAAGAATGAGATCTTGAATGGCGATTCATAGCTCTCTATTCATGGAGTGCAAGGGTTTGTAATGGAGGCCCTCAGATTGACCTAGTTTGTGCCCATGCAAGTACACCATAAAATGAGAGATTCAAAGAGGAAAAGCAAGAATGCTAGTCTCC
>MU225863.1:3165546-3190336 GCA_018584345.1 Thuja plicata
TATATATATGATATTTGATACATGTGGAATAACATAGGGCAGTGGACCATTTTGTTGATTCCAACATACCCTACATTCTTGTTTTCTATGATATTCATAGGTTTTCAGTCTGCGACAGACAAAATAACACTTTTTGAAGCATTGTTTTCTCAAATTTCTAGTTTGGAAATCATATGTGGTCAACTTTTTGATGGTATAATGGGGAGAAATAGTTATCGAAAGCATATACAAAAGAGAAAACTAGCAAAAGATAAAATTGAAGCATATAGACAAAGAGCTAGGAAAAACCATAGGAAGAGGAGACAAGGTATGTTAAATATTAGTGAAGGTGAGGCCCAAGCTCCGCCTGTAAATGTAAATTCAAGTGAAGAGGAGATTGAATTTGAAATATTGAGCATAAGTTTTACGATGAGAATGAAAATTTAGAGATTGAAAATGAAAATGCAGAGATTGGGAATGAAAATGTAGAGACTGGGAAGGAAAATGTAGTGATTAATAATGAAAATGTAGAGATTGGCAATGAAAATGCAGAGATTGAGAAAGAAAATATTGCACAAGATATTCAATTTGGGAATGAAAATATAGAGATTGGTGATGCAAATGTTGCACAAGATATTCAATTTGGGATTGGCATATAAAATAATGTTGATGAACCAAATGAACATTATGCATCTCCAAATTAAATGAGAAATGAAGTCCCTTATGTGGAAAAAGAAAATACTTCAAATTCAAGAGTGCACTATTGCAATGTACGTGTCTTTGAGAGTACTAGTGGTTGGAGCTATATATTACGGAGCACGAATATAAGAACAAAATATATTAGTTGTGTAGATCTAGGATTTTTTTGATAGCATTGATGTATTTATACATGTTGTGGTTGTATTGTTCATATATGATGTATTTGTACATGAGGACATGAGTATCTAGTATTTTTTGATAGCATTGATGTATTTGTAGATGGTTAAGTACATTTCTATTTTTGATGTGAAATGACAAAACAACAATCTCTACTAGGATTTCTTGCTAATGTGTTTATGAAGCTCTTGGGTAAGTGCACCAAGTTGTTGGTCAGAAAAGTGGTCACATGCAAAAAAAAAACTAAATTTTTTATAACCCAATTGGGTTCCTTAAATTCAAAAACATCCTTGGCTTTGTAACACCAAGCCTAATAGAAAACATTAAAAAAAAATCAAAAGTTTTTCAAAACCAGTGCAGGTTTTGAGGAACAAAAAGTTTCTCATAACCCATACGAGTTATGAGAAACATTACATATTTTAAAAAGGTCACAGATTTGGATCATTTTCAATGCCAAAAACGTTGAAACAATGACTTGGATCAAGAAAAAAACTCAATAACTCGTGTGTTCTTCTTGCAATTGCATTTTATCGGCGTTTAGAGCAATTTCCAACAATGTCACCCCGTCAAATAGGTAAGACTTCATTATTTTGATTGTTTTTATTTACATTTTAATTGAAGTAGGTTTTTTAAATTGATTTATTTTTTTTATTAATTTGATATCATATTCTACAAATAATCCCCAAAAATGAAAGAAACAACAAAGACCTCTTCGTGAACAACCAATAGAAGCAAACCTTGAAAACAATGAACGTGAGCAACAAGAAAATCCTCAAGGCGTTGCTCCACCTATGTAAAATCCTCAAAATCCTTTTCCTGAACAACCACTGCCATCCCTAAACCCTCTATGTCCTCCAATAGGTCATGTACATGCAACACAAGTTGATCTTATAAATCGACTAACATAAAACACTGCCCAAATTTCTATATTAGTGAATAAGTTGAGGTCCTCTAATCAGGAGCACCACTCATCCCTCATGAAAACCATAGAAACAATGGCCAATAGCGTGAATGAGGTCACAAAATGGGGTTCATGGAGGCATAGGTGTCGTGCATTTTATGTAGATGGGTTTTCATATGATGAGGTGAAAATAAAGGGCATACTTAAAGATGACATATGTGCTCTTTTCACCGATCCTAGCACTAATAACAACCTACTTACTACTGTGAGTCAGTTTCATATACATTGGTGTGTTTACACTAGGATGAAAGAAACATTTTCAGATAGGTGGTATATGGCCTTTGACCAATCACCTTGTAACAATTGGGAGGTGCCACTGTATGTTTTGATAAAGCTTTACTGTGGGTTTATCCTTGGCTTGAAGCTAAATTACTTTGACATCCAACAGTTCTAGGGTAGAGGGAGAGGCTTTGCGCAGGATAGAGATGGGGCTTGTAGGGTGGTAGACCCACATCATAGGAGGTGTGTAGCTCGTAAACCCATGGTTCATGTCACTGTCCCAATAGACCTAAAGGAGTCTATGGATTTACAAACTCTTTAGGCAGTGACATCATAGACTAATGTCATTGTTGAGCATGACACACACTTAGTTGGAGTAGAGGATATACCAACACCTACAACACCTCCATCATCATCATCATCAGATGCATCATTTCGCATGGGCCATCCCATTGAGCATATGTGTGCCACCTGCCAAAGTATATGTTCTGGTGTAAACACTAACACAAATGTGGATGGTTTGACATCCCATTCGTGTACATGTTGCAGGAGTAGATGCCATGCTTCCACTCCAAAGGTTGTGGCCCTCGCTGATGAATTGATGAGTATCTTTTTATGTTGTGATCAGACACAAATGTGTTTAGTTATATTGATTTAACATGTTATCAATTAATCACCTAAATCTTATAAAAGTAAATAATTATTTTTTAGAACAACTTAAAGTGACATAAATAATATGCATTGCAGGGAGCAGCGGGTGGTACGAGTACACCACGTACTTTTCAGTCAATTCCAAGGTCACAAGTAGTTTCACCACCCAAGGTAAAGATTTGTAAATTTGTTAACAATATAATAATGCGTTTGTTTCAAATTATATTTTTTTAATATATATGTATCATTACTTGGTGTTTTATAGGGCTTATCAGGGGCTGAGATGTCCCAAATTGATGTTATCACGCTTGAGGCCATTGACTTTTCCCTATATAGCTTGTGGTACCATTTAGATTTAGATATTTTTTTACTTTGAATTAATATTATACTTGTTCTTTTCCCTTATGTTAATTTTGTTTCTGTTAGTCTACCTCACCTGCCTCGAGGACATCTCATGTGAGAAATTCATCCTCCAACACTTCGAGGCAAAAAAAGAAATCCTCCTAGACACCCAAACAACAGAAGGTAATTTAGTACAATTTAAATTCATTTTTTGAAATGTATTATGATTAAATATGTATATGTAGATATTGATAAATGCACCTAATTTATTTGTTCTATATACATAAACAAATGAGGTTTATGGAATTAATGAATGAACTTGATGTCGATGAGGTTCAGGATAGGGAAGAGATAACATCTTCATATTCACTTTGGATTGCATTCTTGCTTGTTAGAAATCTCTAAATCCTTCTATGAAGTTATAACATATGTTATCATTTTTCACACAAGAAATGGTAATAGTTGCCTCAGATTCAATGATGCCTCCTAAGAGTACAAGAGAACTATATGAGGCTCCGGTGTGCATTTGTTCTACATATATTAAACATATCTCTTTAGATATAAATACACTCATTTTTAGTTTTTTAGAGTTTGTCAACAACTTTGGGTTATTAACTTTTATTAATTATCTTTCAACTATTACGACCCCCTTCAAAACTTCCCACTGATGCTCTACCATTCCATTTTGTTAGAAATCCTACTCATCAAATATGGGTTCCAGCATAACAGAGGGAAGAGATATGCTTTTCTTCTTAACTCCTTTTTACTAAGTGCACAACAGAGTTGAAACTCTCTTGTTAACTCCTTTTGGATTTCTTTCTTGTTTGTTTAAAAACCCTACTTCCTTTTTGTATGGCTATAATATCCTTTATCACTTACCATATAGGAAATGATCGTAATTTATTCATCAGTGACTTTTCCTCCTACGAGCATAGGAGAACCATTTAAGGCTATGGGATGCATTTGTTTTTTAGTCCATGCATTTTTAGTTACTTAGTGTTTTTTGATATATATGTTATTAACTTGTATTAATCTTGTTTTACCAATTACAACCCCCCTTTGAACTTCCCACACACCCTTAGCCTTTTCCAAGTGCAGAAGAAAGAGATGAGGTAATCAACATTTCAATTGCAAACAATTTATAGTCCAATATTTAGTTATTTTGATGTTATATTAAGAAAATATATATGATTCAACATTTCAATTGTCCTTGTGCATCCATGTAGAAAGCCACATACTACTTCGAAGAGGCTCAATTTTTATGATCCACCACAGCCATAGATATCGATAGAGACATATAGTTCTATTTGTGGTCATTGAAGGACCAATTTATGTATATATTCAATATTTATATTATATATGTCAACCTTGACATGGCACATGCCACATTTTTGTAACTATATTATTAACTTGACATTTATGCTATTTTTGTATATGTACACGATTACTGTTCATTTTGATATATATATATAAAAGTTGATATTCGATCCAATTTGTTCATTGTGTGCATATATTTGTGCATTAAAACTTAGTTATTTGCAATTTAAATGTGATCCAAATTGTTCATTGTGTGTATGTCCTGATTAGCCTCAAATAGGAAATCATGGATTTTTAATGAATTTTGATTAGATTTAGCTTAATAATGGTTTCTAAGGTCACTTTTGACCATTTTTTATTATTCCCCTAATTTGTAATCCTTTAAACATCAAGATGTAAAAGTTGCTAAAATGTAGGAAAAGTTGTCAAGCAATGTTTTCTGTAAACAGTTGAAAAAGAGGGAAAAATCTTGAAAAAGGAAGTTGAAACGTCACTCCTAGGCATGGATAACTGCTGAAATCACAATCACGGTGACAGTGGGAGAAAATTAGTATAGTTCTTTATTTTTATTTTTGTTCTCTCTTGCTTGCATAAGGTGTGTGTTCATGGTGAGTTAGGATCCTTGGAATCCAAAGAAAATAGAGATAAAACCTAATTTACATTGGTTGTACTTAATTAGGACCTAACTATCCAAAGTTTGTTGTCATAGTCACAGTCCAAAGTTCTATTTTTCACTGTTTCAAATGCATTGATTGTATGGAGGCTTGAGCTTGTTGAGCATCCACCAATCTCAACCTATAATGGAGATCTTCCTCCCAAATCATATATTCAATAGGTAACAAACCCCAAGCCATCACTAGGCTACTAGCCCCTTAAGTTGCTTCAATACCCTAAAAACTCACTCCTACTCCCAAATCACATAAAATCACTGACACGCATCACCTTAGGCCTACTCATATTCCCCAAATATATCTTGAGGTCTTCCAACCCTTGAATCACACCAACTCATGAATATTACTTCCACAAGTCCTTACCCAATTAGGACTCCTAGTTACTTGTAGACACAAATCTCAATGCCAATTAGGAACACACCAACCCAAGGGTACTAAAGGATACATCAATGACTTGCTCTTCCATATTCAAACCAGAAATCTTAACCCCCCCATCCACCCTAGGAAAAAAATAAGACCTTTTTGTCTTAACATTGTTTACAGTGACAAAAAAGAAACCATATGATAGTTGGAACATTTATATTGTTCTCCCACACACCTCACTACACCTTCACCACCCTTCCAAGGCTACTACTTGGCATTCATACCCTTGCTACAACTCCAATTCATTGTTAATCATGGACAAAGACAAAATAAAATAAAAATAAAATAAAATAAAATAAAAATAAAACATGTTTTGTGTCTTCCCTAACACAGTCCAAAGCCTACATGGAGATTTGAAACCAATACAAAATGAGAGAGAACACTAATGTACATCTTTCCACCCAATGGTGCTTAGTGCACCTTAGGGACACTTTGATCCCGCGTGGTTCCCAACATTCAGGTGACTACATGGGCCGAACAAGGTTGTTCTAGGGGTTTAACTAGCCAACTGAAGCTAATGGCGCAAACGGTTTGAGTCCACGATGAATGGTTTGAAAGATATGCAATGTTTCTCATTTCAACTGAGCCACACTACAAATTTTGACATAAATTGAGATTGTGTTGCCAAATTAAAATGAAGTTTAATCTACCAAAATTGAGATAGGTTATTGTAGGCCTCCATAGAATGGTCTCGTAGCGCTTGATAGTTTGCCAATACCTCGCACAAGCTCTGAGATATGGGCCTCAAAATATCATTTCCCAATGGTTCTTAGTGCACCTTAGAGACACTTCAGTCTGTCATAGGTCCTAACATTTGAATGACTAGGTCGTAGAAACAAGGTTGTTCATGGTGTTAACCCAGCCAACCGGAGCTAATGGTGTAAACGGTTTGAGGCCACGATGAATGATTTGAAAGATACGCAGTTTTGTTCATTTCAACTGAGCCATACTTCAAGTTTTGACATAAACTGAGATTGCGTTGCCAAATTAAAATGAAGTTAAATCTCCCAACACTGAGATAGGTTAGTGTAGGCCTTCGTAGCACTTAGCAATTTTTTGATACATCGTACAAGTTCTGAGATATGGGCCTTGAAAGATCATTTCCCAATGGTGCTTAGTGCACCTTAGGGACACTTCAATCTAGCATGGTTCCCAACGTTCTAGTGACTATGTGGGAAAAAAGAGGTTTTCCCTGGGGTTTACCCATCCAACTAGAGCTAATGGCATAGATGGTTCAAGGCCACAACAAACGGTTTGAAAGATACATAGTGTTTCTCATTTCAACTGAGCCACACTGCAAGTTTTGACATAAACTAAGATTGTGTTTCCAAATTAAAAAGAAGTTGAATCTCCCAAAATCGAGATAGGTTATTGTAGGCCTCCATAGCACGGTCTTGTAGAACTTAACAATTTTCTGATGCCTTACACGAGATTCAAGATATGGGCCTCAAAATATTGTTTCCAAATGGTGCTTAATGCACCTTAGGGACACTTCGATTCAGCGTGGTTCCCAACGTTTGAGCAACTATGTGGGTGAAACAAGTTTGTTCCTATGGTTTACCCATCCAACCAGAGCTAATGGCGCAAACAGTTCAAGGCAATGATGAACGGTTTGAAATTCACCATATATGAATATTGGATTGCAGTTGCATCTATTCAATATAAAGAGGACGATATAGAAAACTTGGGATTAATGAACATGGGATTGCAACTACATCTATTCATTTTACAGAAAAGTAGTCATCTATAGTCCTAAGGGGTCTTATGGGGTCCTTAGGGATGATAATGGGTCTTAAGGGGTGGTAGGATACATTAATGTATCATAGGACCCCTTAAGACCTATTATGACCCCTTACGACTCCTTGGGACCCCTTATCATACATTAATGTATCATAGGAGTCCTAGGATACATTAATATATGTTGAGGGGTCCTAGGATACATTAATGTATTGTAGGACCACTTAAGACCCCTTTATGACCCTTTACAACACCTTACGACCCCTCAACATATATTAATATATGATAAGAGGTCCAAAGGGGTCATAAGAGGTCTTAAGGGGTTGTAAGGGGTCATAAGTGGTCTTAAGGGGTTGTAGGATACATTAATGTATACTAGGACCCCTTAAGACCCCTTTATGACCCTTATAATTGTTGACATATCTAATGCAAAGATAAGTTGAGTGTGTTATGGTATGTGTTAGATGCAGATCTGATGATAGATTGACCAATTATGATGTTGCCATTGATGTCAACTTAGCGTTTGCTAGTTGACACTGTGCTTGTTATGCTAATATATGTTCAAGAGGTTGGATCCATAGATGTGGTAAGATTTTGCATGTGTAATCATAATGGAAGACTAAGTGATGTCTCTACATGTTGTATCTATGACCGCATAGGTTTATAATATGTATGGTGTGACTTATGATTGATTAAAGGTTAACAGGTCAACAAGAAGAATAGGATGTAGCCAAGGAGGAATGATTTGATGATTGTGTCAAATAGGTTTGGATTCAGTTATTGTGGTTCATGATATGTTATCTTGACTATGTTATGGGGTTGTTGTTGTGACCACATCATGAGTTGGTGACTGAAAGACCCAGTTTCAATGAATATAAGATCATTCAGTGAAAAGTGAAAGTTCTTAGAACAATCAGTCAGATCGTCAATCAACGATGATGTATCATGTTGTGGTAAGTGGTTATGTATTCCATGGATCATAGTAACATTGTAGATCGATGTGGATTGATGAGTTGGCATTTCTATGATCATTATGATCAATTTTCTTGAAGTTGTGCAAGAACATTGGAGAGTGTGTTGTGGCTTGAATTTTCTTTGTCAAATTTACATGTGATGAATTTGAAGGCTGACCTGAAGTTGTAATTGAATGTTCTATATTGATAATATGTATTAGGGTTTAAAGATTGAGAAAGAAATATTTTAATACATCTTGTAAGGCGGTTAAATTCCCTAATGAACTTGCAATGTATTTATATGCAAAGTGTTGTATAATGCAAGTGTATATTGTGGATGAGAAGGTGAGGTCGAGTGAAGAGAAAATATTGTCTTCAAGAAGAAGAAGTATTATGCTTAATTAGATCTGAACAAGAAAAGGAGGTCTGCTACACCTAGATTATTGTACTTGTTGATTCTTAATAGTTTCTGCAAGCAAATAACTCAACTGGGTAGACCTTAACATGTCTTATTTGTAAATCATTTAACCAAGTCACTCTTTAATTAGGGTTTGAAATCCCTTAATAGGGTTGTTCCTAATAGAGTAAAGCTCCTAATAGGGGTAGAGGTAAATCCCTTAGCTAGGTGGATCCTAATAGGGTATTGCTCTTAACCGGGTATTTGTAAGCTCCTAACAGGGCTAAGATCTTAATCGGGCAAACTTTAGAAGAGTGTAGAATTATTTGTGGGTCCCATTCCCACACATAGTTTTTCCCAGTTGGTTTTCCACAATAAAAATATTGGTGTTATTTTTTTGCATGGTTGTGGATGTTTATCTTCAATGGTTTATTTACACATGCAATGGTTTTTAATTGATGCAAGTTTTTGAATGATAGCTGAAAATTTTAATTATTAGATTAATAATTCACCCCCCTCCCTATCATTAATATTGGATCCTATAAAACTAAAAATATGTATCAGAGATTTTTTCATCTTTGTGGTAAGCCTAACAACTTGAGGAAAAGATCCAATGATGAGGAAGGAACCCCCCAAGCTCTATAAAGATAACTACCTAGTATGGAGTGACATAATGAAGTTATATTTAAAAGGTATGGGGTGACAATACTAGATTCATGTCACATGTATGTATACCAGTCCTACTGGAACTCTAACTGCAAATCAACTGAAGGAACAACAAGAAAATTCCCAAGCACAAGAAGCTATTGTAAATACCTTATTTGATGTATTGAATATGTTGATGTTCATGGACTTGATACCAACTATGATGTTTGGCAAAAGTTGAAACTAATCTATGGAGGAGATATTCATGTGAAAAAAGATAAGGAAGACAGTCTTAGAGGAAAGTATGATGACATGAAGATGGTAGAAGGAGAGAACATTGCACAGTATGGTCAAAGAATAACAAAAGTTGTTGGTGCTATTAGAGGTGTCGGTAGAACTATTGAGGAAGATATTGTGGTAAGTAAAATCTTGAGAAATTTATTGTCTTCTTATGCCATTAGAGTGTCTACTATAAATGAGTTGATAACTTTTGACAGTGTTACTATAGATGGTATGATTGGTAAGCTTACTACATTTGAGTTAAATTAATTTGATAACAATATTCCAAGATTTGAGGCAACTTTCAAGGCATTGATGTTTAATGTACCAGTAAGGAAAGGTAAAGAAATAAATCATGATTCTGATTGCATGTCAAGTTATACAAGGGAACTTGAAGCTATCTTGGAAGATGAAAGGAAGCAAGGAGATCTTGAAGCACTACTAGCAAAGGGATTGCCTAGAGCAACTGGTAAGTACAAAGTCAAGCTACCACTGAAATATTTATTCATGTAATAAGATTGGACATATTACTGCTAGATGTCCTAATGGTGAAAAAAATAATAAGTTCAAAAATTTTAAGGGAAAAGGGAAGAAACAATGCTTTTTTGCAATTGATGAAGGAGTTATTGATGAAGAATCAAAAGACAATGAGGAAGAAGAGTTTGTATTTGTTGCAGTCAAAGAAGATCCATCAAAAGTTGAAAAGGCATCAGTTTCTCACATGGGACACAAAGATGAATGGATTATAGATAGTGGGTGCTCACATCACATGATGCGTGAAAAGAGTAAGTTAATTAATATTGATGAGTTTAATGGTGATGTGGTAAGGTTTGGTAACAATACACCTTGTTTGGTCAAAGGAAAAGGAACTATTTCTTTGAATGGTAAGAGTAATAAAGATGATGTTTATTTTGTGGATGGTCCAACACATAATATATTGAGTGTGGGTCAGCTAAATGATAAAGGCTACACACTAGAATTCAAAGGAAGTATATGTAGAATAATTTGAAGCTTGAGTGATGAGATTTCTACTGTTAGGCAGACTAGAGGTAATTTATTCCATCTGAATAATACTCTAAATACTTTTTTGGTTGCAAAGTTTGAAGATAGTTGGCTATGGCATAGAAGGTTTTTTTTTTTATAAAAATGGTGTGTGGTTATATTTTATTAATAAAACTGCTTTGGATAGGCGCTGGGAGGAAAGAAGCAGAGAGAAAACCCCCTATCTTAGCCAAAAAATGTAATACAAAGAGTGATAGCTATTAATTTATACAACCATATGAAGCTTCTCTTCTACAGAGAGGGACCCACCAAAACCTAGAAAATATATAGCCTAATCCAACCTTGAACATATCCAAAAACCTACAAATAAGCTAGGGTGGCTAAGGAAATGCAATCCAAAAAGGAGGTCACAGATTCCAAAAATTTAAGTCAAACCAGATAACTAAAATCACCTGGGCTTGATTTTCCCACCGTAGTGGCATGGACACTGGCATCTTGGTAGAAATTCACCTGAGGAGTTGGTCTAATATGTAGACACCTCTGTCCATGGAGAAGTAGAGGACCCCATAATGCCCTCGGCCCCAGCGAACTACACGTGGGTGTGCATGCCATCAAAAATTGTATAGGCCTCCACAACCTACAGACCTAGCAGTATGTTAGCTAATGTAGCCATCTCCCTTCAAAAGTATCCAGGATCCATTCTTTCCATCTCGAGTTTGAAGATGTCGAATATTCTGACATACTCCATCTTATTATCCATCAAATCTATGGAGAATAAGCCTCCCACCCAGGCTGTTGATGAGAGTAGACTATAACCTTTAATTTCTCTGTGTATGTCTTCTAAGGAAGAAAATTCCTCCTTAATCAACTTATCCACCATCCCCATGAATGGAATATAGTCTTGTAGCATGTTGAACACATTTGATAGGAAAATAAAAATCACCTGTGAATGGAAGGGACACCTTAACGCTGTGGGCAGAAGATCATTGTCGCCAATAACATGGCAGATGACATCGTCAAGTTCTCCTGGAAGTGGAAAAAAGACCACATGCATATGGTGCCTAAGATACATACCTACAATCGTGCATTCCCAATCTTTAACCTCCAACTTGATCCTAAAATTGAGCTCTCTATACTCCATGGCAGAACCATGTAAAGCCCAAAAAAACCAGAGCAAATGGCACAAGCAAGATTACAGCACAGTGAAAAGCATGAGTAAGAGTTGTGGGCAAAGATAATTTAAAGTTGAACCAAACCCAGGCAATGAATGCGGGAATAAAGGTGTCCTTCATCCCAATGATCTCGCATGCCTAAGGATATTGAAATCTTGTCCTTGGGTGTAGCATAACTATGTGAACAAACTACAAGGCCGAGAACAACATCATCAATGGTACCTGGATGATGAAATTCAGAGATGCCACCCTGAGCCAACATATAAAAAAGGCGTTTACATCCCTCAAGGAGACCCCAAGTACCATGAAATAATAGATCATCATAAAGGTGGTTTGTGTGAGGGATTTGAGATCGATATTGGGAGAAGGATAGGTACATAGTATAGGCCAAAGATGCTTGATATTATTCCATGGAGGCATAGCAAAGAGACAAACCCATCACCACTTGTAAACACTATGAAAGAGGTAACACCACTATACCCAAACCTACTGATAGTAGTAAAGGAAAGTGAAGGAGATAATCCCCAGGAACCATGCGTGGGATAAATTGTTACTCATTACATCCATGAAAAACCATGACCAAATGCTCTTATTGAGAGGGAGTTCTAATTATGAGGAATGGTGATCTCCCTCTCCATCTAGGCTGAGCCTTTATCCACCAATAATGTTTGAATTAAAGACTCTGTATCCCAGTATATCGAGCTTCTCTCCAAGTCCACACCTTTGTTAGCCAACTAATTATACAAGCCATTCACTTCCCTGAAACAATGAGAGATTTTATATTCACCAAAATGGTCAAGTAGAAACCATACCTAATTTAAAATATATTGGATTTCCCAGTTAGCTGCATGTCTTAACGTGAGGGCCAAAGTAATAATTTGAGAGTGCCCTTCAATATGAATTTTGTTAATGCCACAGGATATTGCAAGAGTAATTCCTAAATGTAGGGACCGAGCCTCTACTATGTTGTTTGATCCCACGGGGACCCTGGAGCAAGCTGTCCTGATAATCATAGAATTTGATCCCTTAAAACACTTCCAATCCTTGAAACCTGTGGGTTACCCTTCAAAGCCCAATCAAAATTGAGTTTAAACAATTTTTCATCTAGGGGCTTCCACTTGATATCCTTCCTACACTCCTTTTTGGATTGTTTTCCAATCAAGTCACCCTTAAAAGGAATAAGAATGAGGGCCCAGGAGCTCATAACCTTTGATTCATGAGAGGAGAACAATGAGGATAAGGATTTAGAGTGAGTTGTAAATGCATTAACCATTTTAGAAATTGATTTTTCAACCACCACATGAACTTGGTCCACAAAGAATGATTATTTTCTAAAGATTCTCTTATTTATTTCCCACCATATACACCACCTGATGGCTGTTGGGGTCACTCTCTAAATCTATGTGAAGAAGGAGTCTTTATAGAGGAGGGTCCATTGATGAAGATGGCTTATTAAGTTTTTTGGTAGAGGACCATACCAACCTAGCTTTCCCAAGGTCTAATACCAGATATCCTGAGCAAAGGAGAAAGAGAAAAGAAGATGGTTAGACTCTTCAGAGTGTAAGCCACACTTGACACACTGAAAACTATTTGCAATGCCCAATCTAAGGAGATGGTAACTAGTGAGGATCCTCTCAATAATTGCGAGTCATAAGAAAGATCTAGATTTTGGCAGGACTGCTGAATGCCAACAAAACTAAAACAAGTGCTTATTCAGGGGCCGTTTCTAAGTAGTTAAATTCAGATATCCCAACTTGACTAAGTATCTGCCATCTAGAGCTGCAAACCAAATCAACCTGTTGCCTTCACTAGTCAGGTGGAGGGGTCTCTGTTCAAACATACCAACTAATAAATCAATCTGGTCCTGGGAGAGATCCAACATAGATAGATCTTTATATTCTACCTTAGTACCCTCAGCTGTATTCAACATGATCATAAAATCTAGCACTTTATCCCCCCATTTTTTTTGCAGCATGTCCCTAGTTGAAGGTAGAAGCCCCAAAAAAGAGGAAAATAAAGGTTGTCTTGCAAAATTTGATAGTTTGATCAAAGTGAGTAAGACAAATGCAGTTAGGGTATTTCCATAATTAGTCAAGCCAGACAACATGATGTGTAAATAATGTCAGCTGGGTAAGTTAACTAGTTCTACTTCAAAAGCAAGTCTTTTCTATTTGAAAGGATACTTGATTTGGTGCATATTGATCTTTATGGGCCTATGGGACAGAGAAGCTATCTAGGTGATAGATATTTCATATTGTTTACCGATGACTATTATAGAATGATGTGGGTAACTTTCTTGAAGGATAATTATGATGCATTTCATAAATTCAAAACATTCAAGGCACTGGTTGAGAAGGAATCAAGTAAGAATTTGAAGTGTTTAAGCTCTGATAGAGGAGGTGAGTTTACTTCTGCAGAATTTTTCAAGTATTGTGAAAATAATGGAATCAAGAGAAAAATGTATGTACCAAGGACTCCACAAAAAAATGGTGTTACAAAGAGGAATAATAGAACTATAGTGGATACTGTAAGGACAATATTGATTCAAGGTGATGTACCGAAAATGTATTGGAAAGAAGCAATTAGTACTGCTATCTACACACTGAACCGAGTGCAAGTAAAGAAAGGAACTGATAAGACAACTTATGAGCTATGGTATGGTCACTTACCAAGTGTTAAATATTTCAAAGTATCTAGAAGTAGATGTTACATTAAGAGGGGTGATTTCAAAGCCAATTTTGATCCAAAAAGTGATGAAGGTATTTTCTTGGGTTATTCTACTAAAAGAAAACCATGTAAGTGATTCAATAAGAGAACTAACAAAATGATTGAGAGTGCAAATATAAAGGTGGATGAATACCTTGATAAATCTGGTGATTCAAGAGAGCAAGTGACATAGGATCAATGGGGTATTGTCTATATTTAACCGAAAGTGGATGAAACAACATAAAAAAACAATGTGGAAGAAGTGATTCCACCGACAGAAGAAGAAGCTCCCATACCTGAAATGGTGATACCTAGGTATATGAAGCTGAATCACTATACTAATCAAATTATAGGTGATAATAATGCAGGTGTTCTAACTAGAAGAAATCTCTAAGAAATTACTTGTTTGATTTCCAAGTATGAGCCTTAGACAGTGAAGGAAGCAATCAAGGATGAGGATTGGATAAAAGCTATGGAGGAAGAACTTGATCAAATTGAGAAGAATGATACATGGACAATTGTTCCCAAACCTATAGATAAAAATGTGATTGGTACCAAATGGGTTTTCGGGAAAAAATTAAATGAAGATGGAGATGTGATCATAAATAAGGCAAGGCTTGTATGTAAGGGCTATGCACAAAAAGAAGGACTAGACTATGGAGATACTTTTTCTCCAATGGAAAGATGGGAAGGGGTAAGAATTCTACTTTATTATGCTTCTTATAAGAATTTCAAAGTTTTTCAAAGGGATGTCGAGTCATCTTTTTTGAATGGAATTATTGAAGAAGAGGTCTACATGGAACAACCGATGGTTTTTCATTGACAAAGGACAATGACATGGTATGCAAGCTACAAAAGGAACTATATGGACTAAAAAAAGCCCCAAGGGCATGGTATGAAAGGTTACATTATTATCTTATTTAGATTGATTTTATTATAACAAATGATGATAGTAATATGTACCTAAAAGTTGAAGGAGATAATTTTTTGATAGTTGAAGTATTTTTTGATGATATAATCTTTATAGGAAATGATGAAATGATTTTGGCATTTGCTAAAGATATGAAAGAGTTTGAAATGTCAATGTTTGGGATATCAAATTATTTATTAGATTTTAGGTTTCAAAACTAAAGAATGGTATATATATCATTCAATACAAATATGTGAAAGAAGTGCTCAAGACTTTAGGTATGGATGACTCCAAACCGGTTGGAACCCCCATGGTAATAGGATATAAATTGTCTTAGGATGATATATCTAATGTAGTAGATGCTACTTTGTACAGGTCTATGATTGGTAAGTTGCAGTATGTTGTTCATAGCAGACCAAATATTGCTCAAGTGGTTGGAATAGTGACCAGATTTCAAGAAAATCCCAAGGAATCTAATATGGTTGCAGTCAAGAGGATATTTAGGTATTTGAAAGGGACAGTTGACTATGGTTTGTGGTATGATTGTGATGGTGATTTCTATTTGAGTGCATTTACAAATGCAGATTGGGAAGGAAATTTTGATGATAGAAAGAGCACAAGTGGTGGTGCATTATTTCTAGGTGACGAGCTTGTATCTTAAACAAGCAAGAAGAAAAAATGTATCTCACAATCTACTGTAGAAGAATAATATGTAGAAACAACTATAAATTGTACACAAATTGCATGGATGAAGTGGATTCTTGAAGGTATCAAATAAAAGGTGATTGAACTGGTAACTATTTTTGTGACAATACAATTGCAATAAATATTTACAAGAATCGAGTAATGCATTCCAAGACTAAGCACATTGAAATTAAGCATCACTTTTTGAGAGAGAAAGTATAGGAGAAGGAGGTGAAGTTAGAATATGTACCAAAAAAGGAGAAGATGGTAGATATCTTCACAAAGCCACTACCTAAGGATACTTTTGAGTATCGTAGAGGTAAGCTAGGGGTTATGCCCCAACTTGAACAAAACTAAGATGTTGTTGGTGCATCAATCCAATGGATTTATTGCCACATCTTTCACTATGGGTTGATGATCAGGGGACTACTCCTTAGGGGGAGGAGTTGGAAAGAGATGAAGATAGTTGTAGAAGATAAAGACTTGGGCATATTGCACCTTTAGAATTGTTGTGAAAGGGAGAGAAGAATCAATAAAGGGAGAGAGAAACTATGACAAACAAAAGAGGAGAGAACCAAAGATCAGGAACAAAGAACTACAAAGATGTATCAGCTAAGAGGGAACATTTTTTGTATCAATATATTTTCTTGGTATTGCTGGTGTTTCCATTAATTATAAAGGGGGGAATTGTTGGCATAACTGATGCAGAGATAAGTTGAGTGTATTATGGTATGTGTTTGATGCAGATCTGATGATAGGTTGATCAATTATGATGTTGTCATTCTTAGAGTAATCATTATTTTTCTTATTAATTAAATCATGTCAATTTAATTAGTTCAGTTGTTTTATTACTCTTAAGTGCTTAAGATTTCTCTTAGGTGCATTAATAATTAACTCTTTTATTAATTATTAATTTGCAACCTAGGTTTTTAGTATTTAAGGTTTTGTTCACCTTTATAGGTTGAACCTTGTATTTTTTCATTCTTTAATTCAAAATATATTTTTCTCTGCTCTTTTGATTTTCTCTGAGCCTCTGAGTTCTTCTACTTTTTCCTTCTTTTACTTATTTCATGTAACAGGTACTTGCATGCAGCTATTCTTGGGTGTTATTAGATCAGTGTTTTTCAGATCCTTCATGGTATTAGAGCCCCTTTGCTACTAGCTATTATGGAGTGTTTGAAGCGTGTTTTGAAAGAGAAAATATCAACTTTTTAGGGTTTTTTTCTTCAATCCGGGGGTGAAGGTTTTTTTGGAGCATTTTGGGCCAAAACGGACCTCACCATCGCGCTAAGAAGGCCCAAAAACCTATATTTTCATATAAGGTTTGTCAGTTTTGGCCTCCGTGACATCTAGAAAAAAAATTAGCCTCTAGGCACATTTTTCGAGGCAAAAATGAAAAAAAATTAACAAAATTAAAAAAAACCAAAAAGACAAGGTTTTTAATGTGCTGGCAGTGCGCAGCCATAATGCGTCACCGCATCACCACAACATGGCCTACACACCACCGCCACCGGCTAGCGTCGCCCGGGAGCGGCCGCACCGCCGTAGTGCCACACATGTGCCATCGGGCCCCTTTGGTTGCTGATGTCACCTTTTCGACATGTGACGTCACCTTTCAGGTGACCGGTTTCTTTTTCAGGATACCAAATTTTTTTTCTGATGATGATGTCATGGTGATGTGAGCGACAGGTTGGTGATGGTTAGACGACCCTCAATTTTTTTGCAGTGATAGGCGATGACCATTTGGACGTCAAACATTTTCCTATGACTGTATTTTTCCAGCGAGCTGCCCATTCTAACCTCCTGTCAGTCTTTAGACCATAATTCGAGCATACAATATCATTTTTCAGCAAATGAGATATCATTGGAAAGCTCTTTCTGAGCTGGAGACTTCCATGTAAGTTTTGTATTCAAATTTGGTCATTTGAGTACCTTATTTTAGCGTCAAAGTAGCAGCTTCAATTTCACTCCTCACTGCATCAGGTCACAAGGTTTTCTTCTCATTTTTTTGTGCTTTCTTAGTTCCTTGTGGTGTACGGGATATAGATTACTATTTTGTGGGGGGTGCATTTCTCTTTATTTTATTTACTTCAAAAATATTCTTCTACTTTTGTCTTCTTTCTCTCAATGTTGAACCCTTCTATTGCCCGACTGATGCCGCATAACTACCATACCTAGAAAGTGCACATGACCAAATTGCTCATCACTGGGCTTATGGTCCTGTCTGGATGAGAACCCACATGTTTGGTAGTATCCTTTTGAGGCTCTTCAACATAGGAAAAAAATGGATGAAGCCATGGGCTTACTAGCACTGAATTTTTCTAACAATCTCTTGTTTCACCTCAAGAATTTGAACACTCCTCGAGCTATCTGAGACATGCTTATAGATTTTTTTGGCACAATTAATGAGTTCATGGCATTTTATCTTGATGTAGAGTTGACATCCTTGTCTCCTAAAATTTTTTCCACCATTGAGGACTTCTTGATGAAGGTCAATTCTCTCCTTTCAATTTTACAGGGATGTGGGAAGACCAAGTTAGATAATGAGTGTATCTTTCTGATACAATCAAAGCTTCAAGGAAATTTTCAGATCTTCTCCTCCACTTTCTATTCCATTATGGATTCTTTGGGTCCTAGGCACACTATGCCTTCCTTTGAGGCCTTCTGTGATTGGTTGAATCGAGAGAAATCAAAGATTTAACAGTTTGACGGTACTTCTAGCTCTATGAGCCATGCTTTGGTCACTCATCCATATTCACAGAAACTGGAGAAGAAACAGGTATCACCAACCATAGATTTTTGGAAGGATTCTCATTCTCAACATTCCTCTCACCCACATCCACCAAATAAGGGTAAATTGAAGATCAAAAAACCTAAGTGTACTTATTGTAACAAGCTCAATCATGATGAGTCTCAGTGCTTTCAAAAGAAGGTAGATGGATATGCCAAACAAATTTCTGAGTTGACAACTCTTCTTCACAAGCACAATATTGATATTCCTTCTTCCTCTTCTCATAGGTCTTCTTCATCATCTTTTCAGATAAATGGGTCAGACAATGGAAAGGGTCATACATTATGTGCATCTGCTATTGCCCCCTCTTCTCGATGGCTACTGGATTCAAGTGCTTCACACCATATGGCATCTTCTCAGGATTTATTCTCATCTTTTGAGGCTTCACCTACCACACACATTTTGATGGTGAATAACACTTTTATGACTGTATGTGGGAAGGGTTTCTATTGACATTAATGATGGTGCATTCCATGATGTACTATGTGTTCCATATTTTTCCTCTAACCTTCTCTATATCTATCAGATTACTCACATTGGGACAGGGACAACAGTTGAGTTCACTTTAGATTCAGTGCACATTAAAGATAGTGTGATAGGAAATATTGTTGCTATAGGGACAGTTGATCATGCTACCCTCTTGTACTCCTCTCATTTTGGTTCACCGTCTCCATTGTTAGATAATATCTCTCCTACCTCACGAGTACCTATTTAGGAGAATTTGAGCTAGCTAAACTTATGTGTTGTTCCTGAGATCAGTTTTGTGGCTTCTACACCTCCTCCTCCTATTGATTTTGCATCTGTTCAACATGACTCCTCTTCAACATTACTTGTTATGGTCACTCCTTGCATCGAGCCACCTACTCCAGTTGTTGAGGGCATATTCGAGGATAGTCATCTCCTCCCAAATGATAGATTCAACCCATCTATTGGCCCACCTTCATTGGAGACTCCATTTACAAGAGTCTCATGCATTCTCCTTTGAGCATCAGTTAGGCCTTCCAGTTTCACCTCTCATTCAGGGGTTTTCTTGTTGTTTTGTGCCTTTGTTTCTTCCACATTGGAATTCCATTAGTTCAATCATTTGCATAGGGGTTCTATCATTCTGGGGGGCTTTGGTATCTCATCCCTCTCTCATGGGGGCTGGTTGTACTTATGGTTTTGAGAGAGTCTCTTGAGCCATTTATTTTCTGCATTTTCCTATCTCTTTTTGGAGAGGGATTTTTCCCACTAGGTTTTCTCCTTTTTCTTTGGTTTACAGAGATTTCCCTGTATTGGGTACCTGATCAAGCCTTGTTGTCGGGACCCATTTCCTAATTGCATAGCTGTGCTAGGTTAGCTTACCCCCTAAGCTTAGCTTAAGGGGGGTGTTAAAGTAATCATTATTTTTCTTATTAATTAAATCATGTTGATTTAATTAGTTAATTTGTTTTATTACTCTTTAGTTCTTAAGCTTTCTCTTAGGTGCATTAATAATTAATTTTTTTATTAATTATTAATGTGCAACCTAGTTTTTTAGTCTTTAGGGTTTTTTTCACCTTTATAGGTTGAACCTTGTATTTCTTCATTCTTTAATTTAGAATACATTTTTCTCTACTCTTTTGAGTTTCTCTAAGCCTCTAAGTTATTCTTCTTTTTCCTTCTTTTTCTTCTTTCTTGTAAATGGTACTTGCATGCAGTTGTTCTTGGGTGATATCAGATCAGTGTTTATCAGATCCTTTAGGCATTGATGTCAACTTAGTATTTTTTGGTTGACAATGTGCCTGTTATGCTGATGTATGTTAAAGAGGTTGGATCCAGAGCTATAGTAAGACTTGGCGTGTGCAATCACAATGGAAGACTAAGTGATGTCCCTAGATGTTTTATCTATTACCACACAGGTTTAACATATGTATGGTGTGACTTATGATTGATTTCATGTTAACAGGTCAACATGAAGAACATGATATAGCCAAGGAGGAATGATTTGATGATTGTGTCAAATAGGTTTGGATTCAAGTGTTGTGGTTTAGGATATATTATCTTGACTATGTTATGGGGTTTTTATTGTGACCACCTCATGATTTGGTGATCGGAAGACCGAGTTTCAATAGATAGAAGATCATAAAATGAAAAGTAAAAGAAGTTCTTAGAACACTCAGTCAGATCCTCAATTGGTGATGATGTATCATGTTGTGGTAAGTGGGTATGTGTTAAAGGGATCGTAGTGAAATTGCAGATCGACACAGATTGATGAGTTGACATTTCTCTATCGTTATGATCAAATTTTTTGAATTTATGTAAGAACATTAGAGAGTGTGTTGTGGCTTGACTTTTCTTTGTCAAATTGATGTGCGATGAATTTCAAGGTCAACCTAAATTTGTAATTGAATGTTCTAGATTTATAATATGTTTTAGGCTTTAAGGATTGATCGAGAAAGATTGTAATACAATTTGTAAGGAGGTTAAATTCCCTAATGAACTAGCAATGTATTTATATGCAAAGTATTGTATAATGCAAGTATAGATCATGGATGAGAAGGTGTGGTCAGGTGAAGAGAGAATATTATTTGCAAGAAGCATAAGTATTGTTCTTAATTGGATCTGAACAAGGATAAGAGGCATGCTACACCCAGATCATTGTACTTGTTGATTCCTAATAGTTTCTGCAAGCAAATCCCTTAACCAGGTAGACCTTAATAGGTATGATTTATAAATTCTTTAACTAGGTGACTCTTTAATTAGGGTTTGGAATCCCTTAAAAAGGTTTCTCCTAACAGAGTAAAGCTCCTAACATGGCTAGACATAAATCACTGGACCGGGTGTCTCCTAACAAGGTATTTCTCTTAATCAGGCATTTGTAAGCTCCTAACATGGCTAAGCTCTTAGCTGGGTGTACTTAAAAAGAGTGCAGAATTATTTTTGGGTGTCATTCCCACGCATGGTTTTTCCTAGTTGGGTTTCCACAAGAAAAATATTGGTGTTATTGTGTTTCATGGTTATATATGTTTATCTTCAATGGTTTATTTATTCATACAATGGATTTTAATTGATGTAACTGTTTGAATGATAGTTGGAAAGTTTAATTGTTAGATTATTGATTCACGCCCTCCCCTCTTAGTAATCTTGGATCCTATAATACTAACAATAACCCCTTATGACCCCTCAACATGCATTAATGTATGGTAAGGATTCCCAAGGATTTGTAAGGGGTCATATGGGGTCTTAAGGGGTCCTAGGATACATTATTGTATCATAGGACCACTTAAGACTACTTATGACCCCTTTGTGACCCCTCAACATATATTAATGTATCCTAGGAATCCTAGGACACATTAATGTATGTTGAGGGGTCCTAAGGGGTTATAAGGGGTCATAAGGGGTCTTAAGGGTTCTTGTGATACATTAATGTATCTTAGGCTCCCTTAAGACCCCTTAGAACCATTTTTGACCCCTTACCATACATTAATGTATCCTAGGACTCCAAGGATACATTAATGTATGTTGAGGGGTCATAAGGAGTGATAAGAGCTCCCACTCTCTCTCTCATATCATATATTATATTATATACTATGATATTATAATAATATTATATTATATTATATTATAATCTATTATAATATAATATAATATAATATAATATAATATAATATAATATAATATTATGTAATATTATATATATTATATATATTATATGATATATTATGTATATTATATAGAAAATAAAAACCAATATCAGATATTGATTTTTGCCTAGGTGTTTGTTTTAGCTAGGTGTAATGACATTAAGGCCTACTAAAAAGCCAACACTAAATTTTTGCATTTTGGGGGAAAGAAAAATGTTTTTTTTACATCACCACTTTTTGGTCCCCCTTGATCCTGCACATACCCATATATAGGAGTTTTCAGTGGTATAGGGAGAAGTCCGGGTCTAGGGAAAGGAGATGAAACTTCCTTAGGATTTCTAAGCTCAAAAATATTTGAATTTTTGTATTTATGATATGATTGAAAGAGATTATCTCTATGGGGTTGAGTTGGTTGAGGCATATACGGCCAAATGATATTAATGTCAAAAGATTATCACGGAACTAAAGGGTGATACTGACTATGATTAATAGACATGCTTTCACCATTGTGGGGAAATTTCAAACACTTATGGATAAGAGAGGCTACAACTTTCATAGAGGTAAGCCAAGGAAGACCAAGTTTGACTTGAAACTGATTGGAAGTTGGGATGACCACAAAGGTGACATCTATATTTTTACCAATAACTTGTATGGGAAATATAATAGAACCATGAGTAGGATAAAGGAAACCATTTTAAGTTTGGATCATCACATAATATTTATCATAGAAATCAAGCTGCAATTATCTATTATAAAGACTTTATTCAGTTATCACATTCACCATGCAAGTAGGGTCAATAAGAACACCATGGGAATCAAGATCATTAACCTAATAACAATATAAAGAGGACCACTAGGTGCCTTATTTGTCTTGCTAGGATCAAAACTAATGCAAAGTTGAAGTTTGGGTTTGGGTTTAGGTTTAGGTGGGGATCGATCAATGAGGTTGAGAACATTATAAACTTTAGCACACTTATCATTGTAGTTAACAACATGAGTGGAAGAATATTTTAGTATGCAAAGGTACTGAGAGGGGAGGTGAATTAGTCCAAACAAGTACTTCACACATTTCACCACCAATCTAAAAAAGTTAACCAACAACTTCCACACAATGAAACATGCAATTGATGATATCAAATATAAGTAAATAACATAAAGCATCCATAAAAATATCACACATAGCACATAAATTTTTCATGTGGAAACCCTTTTAAGAGGGAAAAAACCATGGTGGGGATGACACCTACAAATCACCTCACTGTAGTAAAAAGTGTTTGCCCTGTTAGGAGCTACAACACCCTTTCAGAGGGTTCAACCTATTAGGAGTGATTAGTACCTTGAAGAAGTACCATAAGACTTATTAGAGTCTACCTCAAAAAAGGATTTAAAACCTCAATAAAGAAGTTACACTGTTAAAGGATTTACAAGAAAGATCGGTTAGGATCTACCTTGTTAAGGCATTTGACCTGTTGCAACTATTAGGGAACAAAAAAAATGTTGATCTATAGAATGACATTTCTTTCCTATCAGATCATCTCTGCTCCTTTTATTTCTGACATTAACTGATCTCTACTTATTCACTCTTTGATCGCTGCACTTCAAAATATGATTGCAACCCTAAATCAAATGATTTAGAACTCCTTATATAGAGCTATTATTAGGTCACTTAATACCTAAATTTTTTTGACCATAGTCAGCCCAAATAATTGACCAACCACCTTTAAATTAGCATCAAAAATACCTAATATGTCGGCCTCAAACATAATAACCATGTTTGTAACTAATAGCTGAACTCAGATCCACCACCTTAACCAATTTAATTTGAAACTCTGATTGGTGATCCAATAGGTATATTGTCTTCTCCATCAAAGACATAATTCACTCAAAACTTTGTATTAACTATTGCGATTGGAATCATAGATTCCATATACCATATACAAACCATCACTATGATCGTAACTCCTCATTTGTTCCAAAACTTGATTGCTACCAAATTCTCTTACTGAAACTATTCTTCCTAAACACCGGTCAACATACTTAACTATTTCTTCCTTTACCGATCATGTATAGATCTTACCGGTCACTCTAATTATGTTAACTAAATACATTTCTATCAATGACAACAATTTATGCATCAACTCATGACCATACTTCATATCTCCTCAAAAACTACCATAATGCCAACAAAAGAAGGAAAAGACTAGGTAGACTCTGTATGCACCCTAAAATGGTCGCCTAGACTTTGGGCCCCATTTATTATTTTATCAATTTATCAAATCCCTGAATCAATATTTTCAAATATCAACAATATCAATTATATCAATTTCCTTGATCAAATCATAATCAATTCAATATTTCTTAAGGTTTGAGCCTTATTTAATTTAAAAGAGAAAAAATAAAAATAAAAATATTATTTAATTAAGAGAACATGCTCTCTTTTAATTAATTAAAAATCTCTTTTAATTAAATA
>MU225863.1:3221029-3241994 GCA_018584345.1 Thuja plicata
AGGGGGCGAATCAGTGGCCTTAAAATAATTCCAAAAATCCAACCAAAAACTTATATCTCAAATATAATATCCTCTAGTTATCTTTTAGTCCATCAAGATGTATGCCATAAATAGATTTATCAAATATAGCCTTCTCGATAAGATATATTGTTTATCCTTTCTAGACTTTATCGAGTAGCAGTAAATAAACTTAGTATTAACCGACCAATCTAGTATCACTAATGTGTAAAGAAAAATATCAATGCAATGAAAGAACTACACATTTGACACATAGATTTTAATGTGGAAACCTTGTTAAGGGAAAAGCCACTTGGGACCGGTAACCCAAAAATTTCACTCTTCTGAAGTGATCTCAGTGAAGAGCCAACCCTATTAAAGGTTACAAACACACTGTTAAGTGTGACCTTGTTAGAGGATTAAAAACTAACAGTTTGTCTTTTGACCTAGCACTCACTATGTTGTCAAAAAGAAAACCTTTTGATACTCTTGAGTATCTCAATACAATAAGGACTCTTAAATCCCACTCGATTAAGAGATTTTATGAATCAATGGTTAAACTGATACAATAAATGATCTGTTCAATAATAAAAATTTAACTTGCAGATTTTCAGATCTATTGTTAGTCCAATAATACCTATTTGATCAATGTTCACTTCAGTTCCTTTTCTTTCATACTTTCTTCTTTATGCTTGGTGAATGCTCTGTCCTCTGTTGCTGGGTGTCTACAAAATTCCTTTCGCTCTGTTCTTAAGCCTGTATGATCAAATCTGAATGATGACTTCTATATTTTTCACCAAAATATATTCAACATTCCTCTCTTCCTTAATGAATTCCTTTTCTCTTTATATAGACATAATTAGCCACTTAATATCCTTGTTTTTGTTGTAGACCACTTCTTGATCTGTAAAACTCAGCATTCTTTTCTTTATCCCATAAAGCTTTGCTTTAGTTTTAGTCTCTAGATCTCTCCTTGATAAATACACTTTAAATGTCTTCCATGCTTTATTTTAACTGATCATTAGAAATAAAGCAATCAATTAGTCAATCTCTAGATATAGCTCTTTCTAGCTAAGTATTTTTTTCATTCTTGAACTTCAGTTTTGATCAGTCATCAACTCTAGTTAGCCTGGTCATTGACTTTAGTTATGCTCAGTAAATAGTTCCTGCTTGGTAACACTTGCTCGGTTACTGCAGTGCTCGATATACACTGTGAACTTCTTGGTGACACTTTCTTGATAATGCTTGCTCGATTACTATGATGATCAGTTTACACTGTCTGTCAGTGTGCATTGTCCGTCGATATTTACTGTCACTCAATGTAAACTGTCACTCGGTGTATACAAAATATTATATTTTACCGATAACATAAACTTTGTCTCTTCAGTCTCTTCAAGTTTATCACAATATCTATATGAACAATCAGATTATATCAAGTTGACATCAATGACAATATAATACATTAACTGATTTAATGTCTTGCATTCAATTTTGCATCTCGATGATCATCAACTTATCATCTTCAAACATTCAATCGGTTATAGTTCATCATGTTCTTCCTTTGAAAGGAATTAGAAACTCAGACCTCTCTGGGATCATAAGTCTAATTGTCTCAATGTTTTGTTTCCATTAATTAGTTAGACAGGCTTCTAAGGTTTGGAAATGGGCCAAATTTACATGACTGTTGGTTTGGTCACTGGTGTAATGCTTCTGATAGTCAAGTATGTCAGCTTTTTGTTGAAAATGAATGTCCTTTGTAATGAGCATGTGTTTACGCATGTAAATATTTGACCAATTGAGCAATTTACTCTAGCTAGAGATTTGATTTTCACCAACGACGAAGATATATTGAGGCCAAAAATCAATTTAAAATTTACCAGTCGTATCGAATTGCATAAAATCCTAGAATGAAGGTATGATACATTGAATAATGAATTTGCCAACTAGCATAGCTATGGAGTTTTCCTCCAGGTGACTATTGTCATTAACTGGGAAGGTGACTATATTTACCAACATCATTTTGACACATCTATAGAGGAGGAGACAAAATTAAAATTATCACATTTTAGAAGATCATCTTTGATTTTAGAAAATTATATATGTGAACAAGAAGAATCTAGATCGATCATAGGATCTATAGAAACAACTGGGTAGCTCGATTGGATCATGGGAAATATAAATAATGACTCCCATCTCGGGGAAGGCTTGACCTCTCTTAATATAAGTGTATCAATAGATAGCCTAGTGGAGGTTATCGGGTCAAGATTTTGATTATTAGAAGATTCAGTTCTCATGGAATACGTACGACTAAAAGTTGGAGTGGAGAAATTCAATACAACTTTATTGTCAATTTCTTCAATATTGAAACCCTACAACTATGGAGGTTTCACAATTTGATCATCTTTAATCCATAATTCAAGTGCCCAAGAGGTGGGCATCTTTATATCTGTATGCTTTATAGTATGATGTTCTCTTTGTTGGGTTATTGGACTAGTTGACTTCCAAATGGTAGATAAATATTCTTCTAATTGCATAGCTCTTCTTGTATTTATCATTAGAAGAAGAGATTTATTATAGAGGCAATAATGAACCAAAATGGTAAGGGTATGATCAATTGACTATTTTTTCATATACATATTTATTGATTTAAACTCATAAGTCAACACATCATTTAGATTAACACATTTTATTCTAACATGATAATCTAATGAACAATCTATATAGATAGGTCCATTAGTCATGGAGTCACAAGCTCCTCCTAGAACTGCATGAAATGCTTTAGTTATCATAGAATCTTTAAGAAGAACCATGAAAATGATTGGAAAACCTTTGTATAATGTCCTAAGATCCCAATCCCAACTTAAGATAAATGAATGTATTGTTAATTAAGGGGATCTTCCCTAGTTTGTCTTTGCAAATCACCAATTTCAATTTTTGTGAATTATTGTAAACTGCCCTCATAACCATTTGTCATAGTGTGTTGTAACTCAAATAATTCACATTTAATAACACTTTTATATGCAAAAACCTCTTTAATACATTTAGGAATATCCCTTTAAATATCCAACACTTTGATTTTGGGAATTCTAAATTCTTTATCAACAAATCTATCAACAGATTCATCTTAAGCATTTGAAATAGATTTATTTAAAGTAAAACTCTATTTAGATTATGCAAAGAAGTTTGTAAAACTTGCCTCTATATTTATTTCTTTTGTTTGATCCAGATTTCTTGAATCCTCTTTCTCCTTTAATCATTCTTCCATTCTGGTACACTCAAACTTGTGTTCAAATCACAAGTCTTACAGTCTTAATTTGACATAACTATACTAAGTTGTATAAAAACAAGACTTATAAAACTAAGGTCTTACAAATAGATCATTAGGATATGTGAGAAACTATAAGGAGAGAATTACAAGGAAGAATACACCAAACATAATGATTCTTAGTGTGATTCATCATGTGTTATAAACAAAGAACAAGGGTGCATAGGTAGTTCTTTCCATATTATTTTTTAAGAATAGTTATGTCTAATATATTTCTCCTTGTAATTATCTCCTTATAGTCTCTCACATATCCTGATGATCTCACTATAAGACCTTAGTTTCATAAGTACCATTTTTATACAACCTGGTATAGTTAGGGATGATTAAGGCAGTAAGACTTGTTTTTTATGTGAGGATTTGAGCACAAGTTTGAGCATACTAGAATGGCTAAAGGAGGAAGATAATTCAAGCAATCTGGATCAAACATAAGCAATAAAAATAGAGGAAATTTTTACAAAATTCTTTGCACAATCTGAACAGAGTTTTACTTTAAATGAATCTACTTCAAATGCTTTAGATGAATTTGTTAATAGATATGTTGATAAAGAATTTAGAATTCGCAAAATAGAAGCACCAGATATTTATAGAGACATTTATAAAGGTCTTAAAGAGGTTTTTTCATATACAAGTGTCAGTAAATATAAAGTAGTTGAGTTACAACACACTATGACAAATGGTTCTAAAGGAAATTTATAATTATTCAGAAAAACAAAAATTAGTGATTTGCAAAAATAGGCTAGGAAGATCCTCGTTATTACTAATACATGCATTTATCTTATATTAGGATTGGGATCTTAGGACATTATAGGGAGGGTTTTCCAATCATTGTCATGATGCTTCTTAAAGATGGAAGGATAACTAAAAAATCTCATGCAATGCAAGGAGGAGGTTGTGACTCCATGACTAATGGACCTATCTATATAGATTGTTCATTAGATTATTCTGTTAGTATGAAAGATGCTAGTTTAAATGATGCATTGACTTATGAATTTAAAATAATGAATATGTATATGAAAAACCAGTCAATTGATCATACCCTTACCTTTTTCATCCATTCTCACATATATAACAAATCTCTTCCTCTAATGATGAAATCCAAGAAGAGCTATGTCAGTAGAAGAAGCATTATCTACCATTTGGAAGTCAAATAGTTGAACAACCCAACTAAGAGCACCTCATATTGTAAAGCATAAAGATATCAAGATGCCTACTTCTTGGACACTTGAATTATATATTAAAGATGCTCGAATTGATAAACCTCCATTGTTTTAGGGTGTCAATATTTGAGAAATTGATGATAAAATTGTATTTAATTTCTCCACTCCAAGTTTTAGTCGTACCCACTCCATGAGAACTGAATCTTCTAATAATCAAAATCTTGGCATAATAACCTTTTCTAGGTTGTTTGTTGATACAACTATAGTAAGAGAGGTCAAGCCTTCTCCAAGATGGGAATCATTATTTACATTTCCCATGATCCAATCAAGATACTCAGTTATTTCTATGTTGGAGTAAGTGGTATTTTTCCATTTTACTCTTGACTTAATTTTACTTACGTAAACTTATTTAATAAGCTAGATGGATGTTTTTAAGTCCAATTTGGACTCTAACTCATCCTATGAGATGGTTGTGTCCTATTTGGACTCTACTCTTCTAGAGGATATTGTTGAGTTCTATCAAAACTCTATCTCTCTCCATGCCTATATAAAAAACTATCTTTCTTGTATTTTGCATATTATATATTGGAGATATAGAGATTTCTCTTGATGGTATTATGCCTCTAAGAATTCACATCAAGTTTCTCTAGTATTGTTATTCTCTCCATTTTATTTCTAATTTTTGTTCTAACTCTTTCAATTTGATTATGGTTTAAATATGTTTTATCAAATTTCAACATGGTATTAGAGCATGTTTTGATAGATTAGATCTTTGTAGTGATCTTGTAAAACTATTCTATTTTTTCTCTTGTGTTGCATACAATCTGGAGAACAACAAGGGTTTATGAAGACTCGATAATTTTTGGCTTTGCATGTTTGTCTTTCTCTTGATCTAGGTGATTGTAGCATTTTTGGGCATTTTGGAAGTATTATTGGTCATTCCATTGTGTTTGGGAGGCTCAAAAACCCCCATTTCCATAAATTTTTTAGTAGATATGAAACTATAGGTTTTGCATGTTGTTTTGCCTTGTTGGAGATAATTTTTACACTAGGGCCACATTTTTTGCAAGTGATAAAGAAAAATGCTTTCTGGGTTCTCTTAATCTCATCAAAAAACTTTGTAGGCATCAATTATTTTTTGCATGAAGCCAGTAAATCATGAGAAAATCATATATGAATTCTTCACCTAGACCCTTCACTATTGCAGTTTTGATTTTTGCACCTAATCTTCAAATGACTCATTCTCAATCATATGAAGGTATTTTTCAGTGTAATGTTTTTAAAAAGGTGTAGGATTTCATGCTCTTTGTAGTGGTGTAATCTTTTTCTTCTCATAAATTCTCATTTTTTAGAAATTTTGTTTTTTCAGTAGATCTAAAGGACAGTCCTCATTTTTTGAACTTCAAACTACTATAACTTTCACATATGATATCAGATTGAGGTCACTCATTTTTTGAAAGTATATAGTTTTTTTAACATAATATATTGGTGTTAGTTTGATTTTCTTATTTTGAGATTTTATTTTTACCATCACTATTTGAGTTTCTTAGTGATGTAGCCAAGCTCAGAGGATCCAATAATGGACTGTCCAAACTTGCATCCAACAACAAGACAACATCAAAAACCAAACACAATAGAGATATAACAACTTATATCAATTTATATTCAGATTCATATTCTATTACAAGCAACATGTCAGGATGTAAGGCCTTCCTGGTTACGGCCAAATTCAATCAAATCACACTAAGATCTAACACCGAGATATTATACAAGCATTAGGCCATGTAATTTATGTGAATTACACTACAACTTCTACAAGCTTCATCTCCACCTTCACAACTAGTCCAGATCTATGGCACACAAAAACCTGGTAGGAACACCAAGACAGGATCTAAAATTGTGCTCGCAAGCCACCAAGAAATATTATTACCTCCTAATAAAACAAACTACTATCTCTTCAAGCTTCCTTCCACTTATCTCAGATCCGTAGATCTTCAAAAAATCTCTTCTAGCTCTTCTTCTCGTACTCTATTCTACCTCTAACACTATACCCAAACCTCTTTATTTATACAATTGATGTAGAGATCTCCCCTAAATAGGTAGATTAGGTGTGTTAGGGCCTTAGGTGATTAAACTACACCAAAATTGACTAGAAGAGTGCTCTACACTTTTGTAATATCCTTCAAATAACCACAAACTCACTATACTCTCTTAGGATTCTATGTCTTTTATGAGTAGAATTGTCTTCTACCTTGAATCAACACAAAATAGGAACCTAGATACTGCAAGGGGATGGAAAGGTTCCATAATGTTCAAATGTCTCTTTTCCAAGTGACCCACAAACCCTTAAAATGTTTAAGGTTTTAGATACCAACTCTGGCTAATAGGCCTTCCTGGCTAGTAGCCCTAAGCAAGGAGTTTTTTTTATTATCCCAAAGGACTCATAGAATAAATATTAGTTTTAGAGACCCTTTATGGAGATATGTGAAACCCCAAAATCCAAGACTCCCAACTTGTAGGGACACCACCAAACTATCACTGTTACACCAGGACTAATTGGGCACAATAGGCTTGATTCCTTAAGGAAGTCTTCACTAGTTGAATCCTAGGGATATTCTAGTGATTGGAATAGTATTAGTGTCACCTAAGAGACCAAAATAAACCATTAGATTGCTTTGATCCACCCCCAAAGTGCTATTATCACTTCATTCTCTGATACACAGTTCCAAGAATATAGAGATGCTTGGACTAGGGCTTGCAACCAAAAATAGAAGAACAACTCCCCTGATCCCTTGCTTCCAGAATCTTGAAGTACATTGTCCCTAATTTCAATTTCGAAAGGGGCATGGATTTTGCACAGTTAGAATGCAAGTTAGGACATGTCCTTTGCAAATAATTGGTTTGGGAGGGTTTCTTGGACCCCCGAGAGAGAAACCCTTATAAATTTTGCTTCTAATCTCCAAAATGAATAAAACCAAAAGCATTCAAGAATTAATTCATCATAGAATATAAATCTTCAAGACTCCTTCTACAATTAAGTATAGATCCATACATAAGAAAATTTCAACACAGAATGTAGGGAAAACAAGGTTATTTTACTGATTTGATTGCAAAATTACATAAACTATCTTCCACCCGCCTGAAAGGGATATTTGAAGACATTTCCCAATTATTCCAACTATTTTTCAAAGGTTGTGACTGTTGGGAGGATTTTACAACTTATTTTGCAACATTTTTGAAAAAGTTGCTAAGCCACATTTTCTTGCAATGTGCAGCTTTTTGCATTTCTTGCAAATTATGCACTTTTGTTCCTAATGAGCTTATAAGGTCTAAGCCTAGGATTCCAAGGACCCTTAATAGCATAAATATATAGAAATTTTTTAAGTAAACACCTAAACTAATACAAACACCTAACTATTCCTTTTGACCATAGTCAAAACCCAAGGTTTATAAACACACCAAGGGTGACTAGGCCTTACAATTGTCTTATAAACAAAACTTAACATGTTGTCTTTGACACTTAGGAATGAAGGCCCTTGGGTGAATTCTTCAAGACCCCTGGTAAAGATCATTTGACCCTTATGTTGAATAGTATAGGGATATTCTCCTGCACCATACTCCCTTGTTTTGAAAACTTAATTTCCACTTGAGAGGAATTTTTGAAGGGTTGTTCCATGTTTGTTAATAAATTCTTCATTAACACAAGTTGCATCAATATTCGGTAACCCCTTCCACTTGACAAAGTAATCTGTATAGGTCTTCTTCCTTGTCTATTTGACAATCTTGGAGTCAATAATCTTCTCCAATTGTAGTGGCTAGCTTGGTGGTAGGTTCTTGATCCATTCAACCTATGCATCATCATTATCCTACAAAGAAGTGTTAGATCCTACATCACCTTTAAAAGGAGTGAGATCACAAATATTGAAAATAGGAGAAATAGCAATAGTGGGTGTTAGAGAGATTTGATATGCATTGTCTCCAAATTTATGGAGTATTTTATGGGGACCAATCTTTCTCATTTGCAATTTTGTGTGTCCTCTAGGTAGCCTTTCTTTGTTTAGGTATGCCCACACTTGGTCTTCTTCTTTGAAAGTAACATACTTCTTTTTATCTTCTTGCTCTTTGTATTTTGCATTATTGTGACTCAGTGTTTCCCTGACTTGATCATGTATCTGTTTGATCCATGTTGACAACTCATCCCCTTGAGAACTGACCTTGAAATCATTTGGTAACTCTCTCAACTCCATTACCCCTCTAGGGTGAATTCCATAGGTTACTTGGAATGGTGTCTTCCATGTTGATCTGTTGACTGAATCATTAAATGAAAATTCTACTTGAGGAAGAATTGAATCCTAAGTTTTTCCATACTTTTTGGTAAGACATCTGAGGAGGTTTTCCAAAGATCTATTTACTACTTTAGTCTGCACATCTTTTTGTGGATGGTACACAAAACTGAATGAAATATGTGTACCTAGCTTTTTCCAAAGGGTTCTCCAAAAATGCCCTTGGAACTTGACATCTCTGTCTGAGATTATGGATGTTGGAAAAACATGATTTCTAACCACTTCTTTAAAAAACAAATTAGCAATGTGAGATGCATGATTAGAAACTTTGCAAGGAACAAAATGTGTCATCTTGCTAAATCTGTCTACTATGAAAAAAATTCTATCAAATCCTTGTTTGGTCCTAGGAGGTCCTAAGACAAAATTCATGCTCACACTATCCCATGGCTTTTTTGGCATTGGAAGTGGTTGATAAAGTCCTTGGTTTGTTCTAACTCCTTTTCCTCTTTGGCAGATGGTGCAAGTTTCAACAAATTTCCTTACATCAGTGGGTAGCTTTGTCCAATGATAGTTCCTTCTTAGCAACTCAAGGGTTTTTTCAATGCCAAAATGACCTCCTAGGGTGCCATAATGTTTTTCCCTTATGAGATTCTCTCTCATGGAACATTTAGGGATGCATGATTGAACCCCTTTAAACAAAAGACCATTCTACAACAAATATTCTGAATATGTAGTATTATATGCATCAGAGAGTGTAGAGAAAACCTTGTGAATGTCACCAAAATCTGGATCATCCTTGTAGAGGTGTGTGAGGGCATCAATTCCCATGTTTTGTACATGTACTTCTTCAATCAAAACTACTCTTCTACTGAGAGCATCTGTTACTTTGTTTGAGGTTCCCTTCTTGTGTTTTATTGAGAAGGTGTATGCTTGGAGTTGTTCAACCCATTTCATGTGCCTGCAACTCAATTTGTCATGGCTATTGAGAAATCTTAAGGCATGATTGTCTATAAATACAATGAAATATTTAGGGAGTAAGTAGTGCCTCCACTTTTTTAGGGCTCGACCCATGGCATAAATCTCCAAGTCATAGGTATTGTATTTCTTCTTGGCATCATTAAGTTTTTGTGAGGAGAAAGCCACTGGCTTGCCATCTTGACAGAGGACTACTCCTATGGCTAGATTGCTAGCATCAGTTTCTACTGTGAATAACTTGTTAAAATTTGGTAATTCCAAGATTGGGTACTATGCCACCCTTCCATTCAGATATTCAAAACCCTCATCTGCTTTGGTTATCCATTGAAACTTGATTTTTCTACCACCCTTTATGGTATCAAGAAAAGGTGCACAAATCTGACTGAAATTCTTAAAAAATTTCCTATAAAAGGTAGCTAATCCATGAAACATTATGACCTCTCCTAGTGTTTTTGGTGTTATCCAATTAAGGATAGCATCTACCTTTTTAGGATCCATTTTCAAGGTGAACTTTGCGATGACAAAACCAAGAAATGTCAATTCTTGTTGCATGAATGCACACTTTTCCAAATTTATGGACAGTTTCTTCTCATGTAGCCTTTTAAGGACCTATTTTAAGTGTTCATATGTTCCTCTTTATTTGTACTAAAGATCAAGATGTCATCCAAGTAGACCACAATAAATCTTCCTATGAAATCACGAAGCACTTCATTCATTAGTTTCATGAAATTTCTAGGAGTGTTGCTAAGACCAAATGACATCACAAACCACTCATATAGCCCCTCAGTGGTTTTAAATGCAGTTTTCCACTCATCTCCAGGCCTTATTCTTATTTGATGATAACTTGATTTTAGGTCTATTTTTTGAAAAATAGCATGCCCCTCCAAGTTGGTCTAAAAGATCCTTAATCCTTAGTTTTGGGAATTTGTATCTGATGGTGATTTTGTTTATTTCCCTAGAATCATTGCATAGTCTTCACTTGCCATCCTTTTTAGGGGTCAATACAATAGGGATTGCACAAGGTCTGAGACTCTTTTGTATGATTCCTTTAGTCAACAATTCTGATACTTGTTTTGTTACCTATGCATTCTGATCAAGGGTGAGCTTATATGCTGCCTTGTTGGGTAGAGAAGCACCACAGATGAAGTCTACATGTTGACAAATATCCCTCAATGGTGGAAGTTCATCTGGTATGTCTCTTGCAACTATGCACTTATATTTCTATAGTAAGTTGTCAACTTCCTTGGGTACTTCTTTATGTATTATCTTTTCCTTAAGTTTTATAACTAAGGCATAACCTACCTCTGTTTCTTGGATGGTGTTAATCATCTCTTGTTCTCTAGCAAGCATGACAATTGTTCTTTTGGATTTTCTTGGTGAGGGTCTGGAAGAGGGAGTATATTGTATTTGTGACCATTCTGATTGATCTGGTATTTGTTTGTGACTCCATCATGTTTGTCTTGTAAATCATATTGCCATGGACGCCCTAGTAGTAAGTGAAAAACATCCATATCTACTACATCACATTGGACTTTGTCTTTGTATTCTTTAATGGAGAAATCTACCCAAGCTTGTTCATTTATAAGGGTTTATTTTCCTTTTGTTAACCAAGATACATGGGATGGGTTGGGATGGAATATCATTTCTAATTTCAACTTATCTACCATTTCTCTAGATACAAGATTTTCAGTAGAACCAGAATCATTTACTATTTTGCATACCTTTCCATGGATTTTGTAGTTTGTTCTAAAATTATTCTTCCTTTGAGGAGGCTCCACTGGCTTGGTTGCTTGAATCAGAGTCCTCTTCATCATGAGGCATACTCCTTCTCCAACACAATCTCTCCCACTTTCTGCATCATCTTCTTGTACTATATTATCTCTTTTTTCACCTTGCATGTGTTTCTTATCTCTGTCTGGACACTTGCTGGTGTAGTGATCTGATTGATTACAATTGTAGAATCTGATTTGTCCATTGTTTCTTCCCCCATTTTTGCCTTTGCCATTTCCTGTCCTTCCTCTATATCCACCTCTTGTACTTCTCTCTCCTTGTGTGTTTTCTTATTTAGACTCTCCTTGAGGTCTAGAATTATGTCCTCTTCCTCTAAAATTTCCTCTTCCTCTCTCATTCTTACCTCTTCCTCTACCACTCTATTCATTTCTTCTTCTAAACTCCTCTTCAACTTTTAGTGCCAATTGATAGCATTTTTTTACTATGGTAGGGTTGGTCAAGCTTACTTCATCTAAATTGAGATTCTTAGGCCTTATTTATACTTGGAAAGCTCTACACATTCTGGTTTTGCTAGTTTAAATTTCATAACCAACTTTTGAAATTCCTCTGTGTAACTCGAGATATCCATCTCTTTCAGTCTCAGGCTCATTCTGCTTTTATGAAATTGGACTTCATAATCTTTAGGGACATAAGTTTCCCTGTGTAGGGCCACCATTCTTTTCTAAGTGGTGACTGGATTCTTTCCATTCTTCACCCTATCATCTTGAGTGAAGTTCCACCATGTGAATACAAAGCCTTTGAGCTTTGACTTAGCAATCTTCACCCTCTGATTTTCAGGGATGTCTTCATAATCAAATAAATTGGTAAGGGCATCAACCCAATCCATAGCAGCATCTGGGTCCGTCTTCCCATTGTATTTAGGAAATTCAAGCTTGGCATTCATGGTTCTTCTCTCCATATATTTTAGTCTTCATTAGTATCCTCTGATTTGCAAGACACTCATCTCTTCCTGCTCAAGGGGTTCTTCCTCACTCCCTTCTTCAACATCTTCAGAGTTTCCACTACTCTTCTTACAAAGCTATTCCATCTCGTACCTCATTAGTTTCATCTCAGTGTCTCTTTGTTCATCTTTCTTATGCTTCTTCTCTCTTAGATATCTTACTATCTCTGTATTGGTCATCCTTGTTGACAACCCTCCAACTTCTTCTCCTTCCATGGTGTTCAAATTTTTTTTGTTATATTGTGGTGACTGATTAGGAAAGTGCTTAGGTTTAGGGTTTTATGTAATGTATTATTTTTTCTTCTTACGATGGTATTGAGCTATAAGGGATTGCGTATTGCGATCAGATTGTAATCATTGGATAATAGAAATATTGGACTTTCTATTTGGTGGATGTAGCCCAGGGATTGGGTGAACCACGTTAAATATTTGTGTATTGTGTTCTCTTATGTTTGGTCTTATATTTTTTGATATTGGTTATATATTTTTGCAAGTAATTGTTATATTTCTTTCTAGTTAATCCTAACAAGTGGTATCAGAGTGAGATTGTCTTCAGTTATCCTCTGCATGAAGATATCATAGTTTAGTGGGAGTCTCACGGTTGAGTGGGAGTAATGGAAGATGAGGGTAAGTTGAAGGTTGAGAAGTTTAATGGGCAGAACTTCTAGTTATGGAAAATGTAGATGGAGGACTATCTCTATCAGAAGGATTTATGGAAACCATTGGAAGGAGTGAGCAAGAAACCCATTACTATGTCTCAGGAGGATTGGGATATTCTAGATATAAAGGCATTGGGTAGCATTTGCTTATTCCTGGCACAATTGGTGGCATTTAATATTACCAAAGAAAACAAAACTAAAGAGTTGATGTAAACCCTAGCAAAGTTGTATGAAAAGCCTTCCACTTTGAATAAGGTATTTATTATGAAACATTTATTTAATATGAATATGGTAGAAGGTGGGGCAGTGACTGATCATTTAAATGAGTTTAATATAGTTACTAGTCAGTTATCTTCTGTAAGTATAAATTTCTATGAAGAAATTAGGGCTCTTTTGATTCTGTGTTCTTTGCCAGAAAGATGGAGTAGCTTGATAATGGTTGTGAGTAATTTTGTTTCTAATTCAAACACCCTAAAATTTGATGATGTTTTTGGTGTTATTCTGAGCGAGGAAATTCATAGAAAAAGCTCAGGCGGATCTACATAAGGTAGTGTTTTGAATGCAGAAAGAAGGGGCAGAACAAGAGATAGAGGAAACAACTCTAGAAATCATGGGAAATTACAAGGGAAGTCAAGAGGAAAGAGGTCTCCATCAAGAGGACCAAGTGATTACTGGTACTATGGAAAACCAGGTCATAAGAATAAATATTGATGGTCTTAGAAGAATAAAGAAGGAGACAAACAAGAATTCAATCAGGAGGAAAATGTGGTAAGTAATAAATCTGACGATGATGTTTTGGTCCTTTCCCTTGAAAATGCTGATGATTCATGGGTTCTAGATTTAGGGGCTTCTTTTCATGCCACACCCCATAGGGTTTATTTTATTGATTATGTCCAAGGTGATTTTGGGAAAGTTTATTTGGGAGATAATGAACCTTGAAAAATTGTTGGGAAGGAAATAATTAAGATTAAGTTGTATAATGGGAATCATTGGCTACTACAAGAGGTAAGACATATTCCAAGGTTGAGTAGAAATTTAATTTCAGCAGGGAAACTAGGTGATGAGGGTTGTACAGTTACTTTTAATGATAAAAATTGGAAGGTTTCAAAAGGTTCCTTAGTAGTAGCAAAAGGTGTGAAAGTAGGCACCTTATATCTTTGTACAATTAATATGGTTCCTTCTACTTTAATTGTTACAAAGAAAAATGAATGTTCAGGAACAGTTGCTGCAGTTGAGGAGGTTGAACATGAAACAGTTTCTCTGGATACAAAAAAAACACTATGACACAATAGACTTGGGCACATGAGTGAGAAAGGTATGAAATTAATTCACTCAAAGAAATTTTTACCAAGTCTAAAATGCGTAAATTTAGATTTCTGTGAAAGTTGTGTAGATGGGAAACAAAAGAGAGTTTCTTGAAGGGTGGGAAGGAAAAGAAAGATGATAAATTAGAGCTTGTGCATACAGATGTATGGGGGATAGCTCATCTATCTTCCCTTGGTGGCTCTCTATATTATGTTACTTTTATTGATGATGCAACTAGGAAAGTATGGATTTATTTCCTTAGGAAAAAATCTGATGTGTTTGAAACTTTTAAGAAACAGAAAAGATTGGTTGAGAATGAGAAAGGTAAAAGATTAAAATGTCTCAGATCTGATAAAAGTGGTGAGTATTGCAAAAAATAATTTGATGATTATTGTTCCTCTAATGGTATTCATAGGTAGAAAATAGTTCCAAGGACTTCACAAGAAAATGGAGTGCTTGAACGCATGAATAGGACAATAATGGAGTGTGCATGCTGGGCTCCCCTTAAACATGTGAGCAGAGGCTGTAAATACTATTGTTTATTTAATTAACAGAGGTCCCTCTACTCCTTTGGGTTGTGGTATTCTAGAGGAAGCATGGACTGGTAAGAAGGTAAGTTATTCTTTTCTAAAAACCTTCGGTTGTGAATCATTTGCACACAAATTTTGAAAATAGAACCAAGATGGAAGAAAAATAAAAGAAATGTGTATTTTTTGGATATGGCATTATGAATTTGGCTATAGACTTTTCAATTTTTAAAATAATAAAATTGTAAGAAGCAGGGATGTCATATTCAATGAGAAAGCATTGTACAAATATCAGTTGCAACGACATCAGAAGAAAGACACTGATTATGTAGAGTTGGATGATACTCCAACAGATAATGTTCTAGTAATTCCTTATGCTCTGCAACAACAACAACAACAACAACAACAAATACCACACACCCCAGTGAATGTTAGACGGTCAACAAGGCTAAGTAGACCTCCAGATAGATTTTCACCTTCTTTGTATTCTATTTTATTAATTGATGCTGGTGAACCTGAATTTTATAATGAAGCTATGCTAGTGGATACAAAGCTTCAATGGGAGTCTGCAATGATAGATGAAATGGACTCCTTGCTGAAAAATCAGACTTGGAATTTATGTAAGTTACCTGCAAGTAAACAAGCATTGAAAAATAAATGGGTTTACAAAATGAAAGAAGAAGATGGAGGTAAGAAAATATTTAAAGCCAGATTAGTCGTAAAAGGATTTGTAGAGAAACATGGCATTGATTTTGATGAGATATTTTTTCTAGTTGTTAAAATGACTTTTATTCATATTGTTTTAAGTATTGTGGCTACTGAAGATTTGCATTTAGAGTAGCTTGATGTTAAAATAGATTTTCTTCATGGTGATTTGAATGAAGAAATATATATGGTACAACCACAAGAATTTGAGGTCAAGGGTAAGGAGAGTTTAGTGTGCAGATTTCAGAAAAGTTTATATGGCTTGAAGCAAGCACCTCGGCAATGGTATATTAAGTTTGATAATTTTATGAATGAGAATGGATACACTCAAAGTAATTCTTACCATTGTGTTTATTTCAAGAGATTAAATGAGGACAACTACATTATTATATGTTTATATGTTGATGATATGCTTGTAGCTGGGTCTAACATGGATCATATTAAGGGGTTGAAACAATAGTTAGCAAAATTTTTTTCTATGAAGGATTTGGGGTTAGCAAAACAAATCCTTGGCGTGAAACTTTGCAGAGATAGGAAGAATAGAAAATTAACTATATCTTAGGCTGATTATGTTGAAATGGTGTTGCAGAGATTCTCCGTGAAGGATGCCAAAGATGTCACTACACCTTTTCCTTGTCATTTGAAATTGACTAAGGAGATGTGTCCAAAGACACCAGAAGAAGAGACTAAAATGTCCAAGATACCTTATGCTTCAGCTGTAGGGAGCTTAATGTATGCTATGGTATATACTAGGCCAGACATTTCACATGCAGTGGGAGTCGTTAGTAGGTATATGAGTCACCGTGGGATTGAGCATTGGAATGCAGTCAAATGGATTCTCAGATATTTGAGAGGTACATATAATAAGTGTTTACACTTTGGGGGCTCTTCTACTACTGTTGATGGCTATATTGACTTAGATTTGGTAGGAGATATAGATACCAGGTAGAGTACTATAGGTTATGTATTTACTTTTTGTGGGATAACAGTGAGTTGGATTTATCAGTTAAAAAAGGTGAATGATTTATCCACTACAGAGGTAGAGTATGTTACTGCTATAAAGGCAACCAAGGAGATGATATGGCTTCAATTATTCATGGAAGAATCAAGACATCCACAAGCGGATAACTATCTGTATATAGATGTAGCTTTGAAGTTCTTCTCTTTTCTTGCGTCAACATTTCTGATATTCTGATAATATATAGGCTAATGAAGCCTTCAGTCTTTTACTGATTGGTAGACAAGGGTTTGACCCCTAGTCTCTTTCTCAGGTACTCAAATGTATCTTTGGGTAGTGGCTTGGTGAAGATATCGGCCAACTATTCTTTTGATTGCACATACTCAAGTGGCACTTATTTCTCTTGAACTTGTTCTCTCAAATAATGATACTTGATTTCAATGTGTTTAGCCTTTACATGCATGACTGGATTCTTGGAAATGTTTATTGCACTAGTGTTATCACAATAGATAATCACTAGTTCTAAGATATTCATATGCATGCCTTCCAGTAGTTGTTTGATCCATGTAATATTTGAGCAATTTGCACCAGCAGTAACATACTTTGCTCCTACAGTAGATTGAGAGATGCATCCTTTCTTCTTACTGATACATGTGACAAGTCTATCACCCATAAAGAATGCTCCTCCAGTTGTGCTCTTTCAGTCATCAAGATTTCCAGCCCAATCAGCATCGGTAAACACCTTTAGTTCAAATTTGCCTTCTCTTCTATACCATAAGCCAAATTCCTTAGTATTCTTTAGATATCATAGGATTCTTTTTATAGCAGTCATATGTGATTCCCTGGGGTTAGCAAAGAATCTAGCAACAATTCCTACTGCATGTGCAATATCTGGTCTAGTGTGTACAACATACATGAGTTTTCCAATCATTCATCTATACAAAGTCTAATTTACCTCTTTTTTCTTTTCCTCCTTTGTAAACTTACATACAATAGCCATCACTATTCCAGTTGGTTTGGATTCTTCCATCTTGAATATCTTCAGGACCTCTTTGATGTACTTGGACTGTGTAATGAAAATACCTTCACTTTGTTGAATGATCTGTAGACCAAGAAAGAACTTGATCTCTCCAAACATAGACATCTCAAATTCTTTGCTCATCTCATCAACAAATGATTTGCATATCATATAATTGCCTCCAAATATGATGTCATCAACAAATATTTCAGCAATCAAAGTGTTAGCATCAGCATCTTCATTTAAATAAAGATTGCTATTTTCACTAGTCCTTATGAATCCAATACTTATTAGATAGGAATGAATTCATTCATACCAGGCTCTTGGAGCTTGTTTTAATCCATACAAGGATTTGTGAAGTCTACATACCATGTTCATCTTGTCTGGATCTACAAACCCTTCTGGTTTATCAATGTATACCTCTTCTTCAAGTATTCCATTTAGGAATGCTGACTTGACATCCATTTGATATAATTTGAATCCTTTGTATGCAGCATAAGCAAGTAGTAGTCTCACTCCTTCTAGCTTAGCAATGGGTGAAAAGGTCTCTCCATAGTCTATACCTTCCTCTTGTGCATACCCTTTGCATACTAGTCTTGCTTTGTTCCTTGTGACTTCTCCATTCTCATTCAGCTTATTTCTGAATATCCATTTTGTACTGATGACATTCTTGTCATCTGTTCTTGGCACAAGTGACCATGTTTTGTTCTTCTCAATCTACTCAATCTCATCATTCATAGCACTTATCTATTCCTCATTATCTAGTGTAGCATTGATAGATTTTGGCCCAAACTCACAAATTAAGCAACTTGAGTTTAAAGACTTACTTCTTGTTCTTGTACCAGATTTCTTATCTCCTATGATCTGGACCTCTAGATGGTTCTTCCTTAAATATCTTGCAAGTACAGGTACATTCCTTTGTCTATTAGCTTAATCATTATTTTGATCTTCATTCTATTCTTCATCACCTTGCAAACCTTCTTGATCATTATCTTGACCGTCGATATTTGCAGCCTCATGTTCTGGAGCAGTGATTTGCAGCTCAGGTGATCTATATTTTTGGTAGGGTAGAGTGTCAAGTTCCTCGTTGTAAGTGAACTTATTGTAGTCCTTTGGCTCTTTAGTGTTTTCTTGTTCATTATTCTCTACAAATTCATCTATCTTTACATTTGCACTTTCAATAATTTTGTTAGAGGCTTTGTTTAGACATTTGTAAGCCTTGCTCTTGGTAGAATACCCTAGAAAAATTCCTTCATCACTCTTGGAGTCAAGATTTCCATTTCTATCATCTTTTAAGATATTACATTGACTACCAAATTTTTTGAAATAACTCACATTGGGTGTGTATCCATACCATAGCTCATAAGGTGTCTTCTTGGTGTCTTTCTTCAGTTGTACTCTATTTAGTGTGTAAACAATAGTGTTGAAAGCTTCTCTCTATAATATTTGGGTGATTCCTTTTTCTATCATCAGTGTTCTAGCACAGTCAACTATTGATTTGTTCCTTCTTTTAGCAATCCCATTTTGTTGTGGTGTTCTTGGTGCAGAAATCTATCTTTTTATACCATGCTCATTACAAAAGTTATTGAATTCATCTGATATAAACTCACCTCCTCTATCTGATCTCAAAAATTTTAGATCCTTACCACTTTGTTTCTCTACCAAAGCCTTATACCATTTAAACATCTTGAATGCTTCAGATTTATCTTTTAGAAACATGACTGTCATCATTCTAGAGTAATCATCAACAAAGAGAATAAAATATATATCTCCATAATAACTCTTTGTCATCATAGGTCCACATAAATCAGTATGGACTAATTCTATAATTGCATCAGATGTATGAGTTTTTCTTCTTAAACTAGACTTTGGCATTTTACCTTTTTGACAGTTTTTACACATGATGTTGTCGGGCTTGGTCATTATCGGTAAGCCTCTGACATTTCTCTTTTTGCTAATTTTAATCATGTTTTCAAAATTCACATGACACAATCTTTTGTGCCACAACCATATGTCCTCATTCGTAGCAATCAAACAAGGGGAGTCAATATCATTCAGATAGAATAAGTTACCTTTTGTCTGCTCATCGGTACCAATCAGATTTCCAAATTTGTTGAAGATCTTTGCCTTCTTATTTTCAAATGCTACTTTTTGACTTGAATTATTCAACCGAGAAACACTCAATATATTATAATTCAATCCATTTACCCAATAAGAATTCTCACACTTTATTTGGTTATTCAGCATTATTTTTCCTCTACCTTCAACTGGATAAGGTGTGTCATTTCCCATTCTTACTGATCCACCATTGTAGTATTCAAAAGTCTCAAAATTTTGCTTATCACCGGTCATATGATGAGTGCAGCCACTATCTATGATCCTTGTAGTTTAGGTTATCTCTTCTTTCTAATTGTCAGTAGCTTTTGTAATCATCTCTGTCAAACCTTTTCTCAAAAGATCTGTCATTACTTCTGTCATCTTTTCTTTTGTTAGTACATCTTGCAACAAAGTGTCCAATCTCTTTGCAATTAAAACAAACAAGTGGTAATTTAACTTTGCCTCTCTGCATTCTTCTAGCCATAAGTGCTTCAATTTTTTCAAGATCATCTTCTTCATTTTCACTATCACTATATTTTCTTATAGTGTCTCTATGACTTGATTTACTTATTCTCATAAAAGTTTTGAATGCAGACTCTATGTTTGGTAAGACACTATAATCAAAGTTATTCATTTCAAATGAAATCAATCTTCCAATTAAACTGTCTAGAGTAACATTGCTATTTTCTACTGCTCTCATTTCTTGAATGGAAGATACTCTAATATCATAGGTAGGTAGTAAGGTTATTAGAATTTTACTTACCACTGTATCTTCTTCTAGTACACCTCCAACTCCTCAGATAGCATTGACAACCTCTTTAATTCTTGTGTTTTACTGAGTGATTTTTTCTCCTTCTTTCATTTTGAGATCATCAAAATTTACTCTAAGGAATTTTTCCTTGGCTCTCAAAACATTTTTGTCACCACCATGTACAAGCTTCAATTTTCCCACATCTGCTTTGCAGTTTTGCATTCTTTGACATCTTCAAATTCAGCATCGGAGAGTGAGGAAGCAAGCTCTATCATCATGTTGTTATGTTCATGCTTCTCTCTCATTTGTTCAACTGTTGGTGCTCCTATGGGAAACACATATTTAGTTTCAAGGAATTGAGTAACATCATTACCAATACCTGATAGGTGGAGTCTTATTCTGCTTTGCCATGAAGCAAAATTATCTTTGTTCAACTTGGGCACATCTTGTCTGTTCATCTTGTGATCTTTGACTTAG